>LAPY01003238.1:6785-17312 GCA_000970635.1 Eragrostis tef | reverse complement strand
AAAATATTTAAAGATTTTTTAAAAATGTTTTCTATGTGGAAAGTGTGAAATACAAATTCGATACATAAGATAGAATAATGCAACAAAATATTTCTAAACAAATCTAAAACATTTTTTCTAGAATAGAGGATGATGTCATCTACCATCCTACAACATTTTGGCTTCAAATATAACCCATACAAAGAGAAACAAAAAAGTAAAAATTCATGAGGGGGTGAATTGAACCAATTTAGATAGTTCAGGGCAGTAAATTAGACCAAATATTAGTTTAGGAGGTTAAGTGAACTACATGGATACTTGAGGGTAGTAAAATAGACTTCTTCCTTTGTAAAACATGTGGTATGCATTTTTATTTTTTTGGTATGTTAGTGGTGGGTAATGTTTTTCCTGATTGATGTGATAAAGTTTATCACTTGAAAGCAAAGGTATTAGCTCATTTTCTTGGCACAATTAAGTTAATACTAGATCATTCCTCTATTATTCTGCGGTTGTGTCTCCCGTTGCAGTCCAACTAACAACCATCATATAATTAGAGCTGATTTATACCAGGCCCCAAACGAGTAAATGAGATTAGCAAGAAGTGTCGGGCCTTGCACGGCGTCGTCACTCGTCAGAATCTCAGATCTAGACAACTACACGGTGTCCTTTTCCATAAACAAACTGCTCCACTTGCGTTGATAGCCAGCAGTATCCTTGAAGATTTGAACTCTCGTTTTGAATTCATTTGTTCCAAACGTGTATATAGGTTGCAACCACCTCACACCTGGGAGGCCTGTTTGTTCCGTTCCACACTTTTGATTTTTAAGCACCACGTTTGACTATCTGTCTTGTTTAAATTTTTTGTATAAATATTAAAACAAACATGTCATGATTGAAGTAATTATAAATAAATTATATTTATATAAATTTTTTAATAAGACGAACGGTCAAACATGATACGTAAACTCAAAAGCGTCAATTATTTTAGGACGGAGAAAGTAATCGATGATCTTGCCCTTATTCAATGGCGTCGAATCAAAATCATGTCTGAGCACAGCTTGGGGAGTTATGACCATACAGTTCATTCAGATATTAGTCATCGCGTTTAGCGCTGGAGCCACATCAATCATGTTGGGAGTTGATCACCTCACCGTAGGAACGCATGAACCCGTGGATTTCAAGCAATAACAAACAAATCAATCAAAGATCCAGCAGCGTTTGTATCCAGGTTTTAGCTTATCAAGCACGCTACTCAGGTGCTTGAGCATAAGCAACAACAACCCTGCAATACTCGCGACCCTGAAGCTATATCAGATGTAACCAACATTTCGCGCCAAGTACCTTCTAATTGGCATTGTGCCAAACCTGTTGAGCTGCTTAAGCCCTGTAAACAAACTGTTCACAACTACATGGTGTTCGGACAATACTTGCCCTTAATCAATGGCGTCGAATTCAGTATCATGCATGTCGTTATGACCATACAGTGCATTCAGACATTGGTCATCGCGTTTAGCACTGGAGCCACACACATTGATCTTGTTGGGAGTCGATCAACTGGGATAGACTTTCGCGCTTCACATCGCTGGAGGGAGCCCCACAAAGAGCTTGACCAGACCTGCTCGAAGAGGTCTCACTTGGTCACTGAAAGTGAAAACCATGTAGTAATCACCTCGCCGTAGGCACGCATGAACCCGTGGATTTCAAGCCATATAACAAACAAATCTATCTTAACAAGCACGCTACTCTGGGGCTTGGGCATCACAGCCCTGAAGCTATCAGATGTAGCCAACATTTTGCTCCAAGTACCTTCTTACTGGCAATCTGCCAAACCTGTTGAGCTGTTAGTATGGCCACTTCCCGATTTGAACGAGCAATGACTTAATGCATTTTGGCTTGTGATTTGGAACGAAATATTACCAGCACCGGCCCCAAGGGCCCTTAAGCGTCCGCCAGAGTGCCAGACGCGCACCCACCACGCAACAAGCATTTCAAGGAAATCGCCATAGCCAAGAAGTTTCCCCCCTTGCTGCCTCAGTCCCCTATAAAAGACCCCCAAGAGCGCCCTTCCCGTGCACAACCGACCCACACTCCACACTGGCACACCACACGTAGCACTTGAGTCGTAACCACCTGAGCTGAGCGAGAGCAAGAAAGAGATCGAAGCAGTGAAGCAGCAGCGGCAGCGGCGATCGTGCAGATGGCGAAGGCGGTGGCGATGGTCGTGGCGCTGCTGGCCGTGGCGGCGGCGATGAGCGCGGGCGGCGCGTCGGCGCAGCAGTGCGACCCGGGGCAGCTGGCCGTGTGCGCGCCCGCGATCCTCAGCGGCGCGGCGCCGGCGCCGGCGTGCTGCTCCAACCTGCGCTCGCAGCGGGGGTGCTTCTGCCAGTACGCGCGCAACCCGGCGTACGGGCCCTACATCAACAGCCCCAACGCCCGCCGCACCCTCACCTCCTGCGGCGTCGCCGTCCCGCGCTGCTAGTCGGCTAGGCGCGCGCCGCCGTGCGACAGGGCGTACGGACGCGGTGGCTTTGCGTGCGTACGTTGTCTGGGTTGGTTTGACACACGTACTATCCGGCTTGTGATTGTGATTGTGCTTGGCAGATTACTGTGTGTGGATTGATTTGAGTGTTTTGCTTAGCCGTTTGTTGCGTGATGAGTAAACTGTTGGTTTGGTGAGTTGTTCCTAGTCTCATGAGTTGCATGATGAGTTAACTGTTGGTTTGGTGAGTTGTTCCTACTCTCATGAGTGAACGGATTTGTACGTACTCCAACTAAGTGAAATACAATGTGCTCCGATTGAGTTATTATTATTCTGTGCAGAGGTAATTCCGTCCATGTTCACGAAACTCTGAAATGTGTCATCGAGCTGCGGCTAGCTACTAGAATTACCCTGCACAGCTGCAACCAGCCAACCACGGAAGAAACCTGCTCGATTCTTACATATCGCGTAACGGTAGTTAGTGCTCCTCACTCCTCAATCAGCCGCAAAAGCACCACCACCAAGCACGACACCTTTGCAGGTCAAGCAGTAACAAATTAAAGCGTCTGTTTGATCTTCGGCCTCTGTCAGTTTCAGGTGAAGGCAGGCACTACCATTTTTGTTGCATTTCTGAAAATCAGAGACAGTAACCACGTCCTTGACTTAATCTTAGCACATGCTCTTTAATGCATGCCAAGCTGCTCATTGCTTAACGTCGTCGAGCATAACACGGCATCTTTCCTAAAAGATGTACAAAACTCATCAAACATATTCGTCTGTACACTATGGAGACGTGGACTTTGATGCCGTGCGAGAAGCGGCCAAGTGGCCCCTACCCATAGGAGGGAGGAAGAAGAAATCCTCTCCTCTGTTTCTACAAGCAACAAAGCTAAAGCACATCCAGTCTCTGTTTACCCTTTTATCTCGTTTCGGCCATGGCCCTTGAAGCTGAAAAACACTTCCCTCCTCTCCGTCAGATTGTGAAACTGAACTCATGTAAAAAGACTAGCTGGCTAAGAGGCCATACATACGAACACTTCAGTGGCCATGACGCGTCCCTCGACAACAACATTACTTCGTCAGTCTTGAGATATGCTAGCTGCCTTCTGTAGAAGGATGTGTGTCCGTGTCACTGTGTTGTCATATCGTGATTGTACTTGCATGCATGTGAGCACCTAGGTATGTATTGTGTTTCAAAAAATAGTATATACAGACTATATATGTAGGAAAAGTTGGTTCTACAGCAATAAACTGTAAGAATAGCCGAATTTCTACTAATGTGGCTGAGCCTATTAAAGTTGGCCCTAAATAGAAGGTTAATTACTTTGTATAAATGGTTTTGCATAGTCTTGCCATTACGAAATAGTCGGTGAGTAAATACAACATTCATGAAAGGCTTATCATACATTATTCATCTTTTTTATATATAATTGCATGCATAAAAAATCCGATAAGAGAGGGCAGCTAGCTCCCGCCCATATTCCAACCAAGTAGTAGATCAAGATGTTAATGTGAAACTAACCACGGCGTGCTTGACCAAACCTGCTCAAAATGAAACTCGTTTAGCCACTGAAAACCTTGTGGCAATCTCATCGTTGGCACACATGAATCTGTGGATTTCGATCCTAAACAAATCAATCTAGAGAACGTCTATTTTCAAAGAAAAAATTGTCAAGACTAGCATTATTTCATTTCAAGCTTGCGCTGTCATCAGAGACACATTTTTAAAAGAGACATATTTGGATTTTGTGCGCTATAGTTGTTTGATAGTCTTTTGGCATGTGATTCAAAACCAGAGCATGCACCCACAGAAAATGTGTTGTGTTGTCTTGTCGTGGCACACAAGCTACTTCCCTGCCCAAATGCCAAACCGCCTATAAATAGCAAGCCAGAACGATGCTTATCATCCCCACCACCACTGCAACTCACTCTTCACTTGTGTGAGGAAGAGAAGTAGAGATCTAAGATCTGAGGCATCATGACGAAGGTGGTTGCGATGCTATTGTGGCTGCCACTCGTCATAGTGGCGATGAGCGCGGGCGGGGTGTCAGCGGAAGACTGCAACCCGGATCGCCTGGCGTCGTGCTTGCCGGCAATAGTGATCGGGACAGAGCCGACGGGAGGGTGCTGCTCAAACCTAAGCTCGCAACAGGGGTGTTTCTGCGAGTACGCGAAAAACCCAGATTACCGCAAATTTATCACCAGCCCCAAGGCTCACCACGCACTCGACCACTGCGGCATCCCCATCCCGAGCTGCTAGCTAGGCGCACCCGCGGCTGGTATGTCTGTTCATGCGCGCGTTTCTCGCTTGCTTTTGTGCCTGATCGGCATGGTATATGAATAAAGGGCTTTGTGTGCGTGAAGTGTAGCATTGTCGTTCTCAGGTCCATCGATATATGAGTTTTTGTCAGTATGTTCTTTCTTTCTTGAAACGCTTTACAGGAGTCTAGCCATATCTTTTTGTTTGTGTGGTGTTAACGGGGTAACAGCAGTGCAGCCCCAGCTCATCAGGGGTTCACCATGCCTGCCATGCTTTTGCTGTTTAAAGATATATACTATCATCTTCCAGGTGAAGATGTTCCTCTTTCGCCGGGAACACGTTCATGCCAGATGGGCAATGGCATGAGATCAGCGCTAGTAACACCGTATCAAGGCGTTCACAGTCTCACGCAAGAAAGACTAAACGAAGTCTTGTCGATGCGCGCAAGTCAGTTTCAGAAAGCTCGAAATGACAGCTAGCGTCGAGCCGGAGCTCTAATCAACATTTCCACCGCCGCGCCGTCTTGATCACCGTAGGGCGGACGGACGGACGGTAAGAGTGACTGAGTGAGTACCAGGTCTACCTCGCGCCCTTCGCGTTCCGGCGGGAGATATATCTCGATCGACCGCCGGTTGCTGCTGCTGTGTGCCTGACGGTGCGCGCGCGATACCGCGCCATGTGCGGCCGAGCTGAGGCGAACGAGCCGCGTGACCCGTCGGGCTCGTCGCTCGAACTCGTCTTTTTCCACTCGTGGCCCCGACTCCCGCACCGAACTTGACGCTCTCCGCTTTGATCGTTCTCCCCGTCTCGCGATCGGTCGGCGCGCTAACCCGCAGTGGAGTGGCTTTCCCCGGTTTAGTACCGCATCGCGGAAATCGCGTGGTCACAGCCGCATATACCCAGACGCATGTTGCACACCACTCGCCGGGCCACGTAGCGGTGGCGCCACGTCATCCCAAGCGGGGTCCAAAGGGGTGGGCTCGACGGGGTGCCGAGCACGCTTGTCGACAGGGCTGACAATCCGACGGTCTCCCTGCGGCGAAGTCTGGTGTGACGGTCACGATCGTAAATCCAGACGGTGCTGCACAGCGGGGTTGCCTCCATCGAACACCCACCACCTTTTGCTCTTCTTGGGCTTTGAATCAAATAGAAGGCCCAAGGCCCAGTTCAGCTACTAGTTAAAGCAAGCATCCAACACAGGTTGACCTACGGGCTCTTATCCCAGGAACGCCGCCGCCAGCAGCTGTTCTTCGTCTTGTTTGAACCTCCAGCTCCATTCTTCTCCTACACTTCGCGCTGGTCGGAAACCCTCACGACCTGCTTCTTCACCCGCACTCCTTGTGCTCCTCACCAGCACTCGAGCCTGAGGTGTCTGGGCTCGCTCGAGCTCGGCTCGTTGGAGACCGGCACGCCGGCGGCTTCCACGCCCCAGGTGAGAAACCAGATCCCCCTCGCCGTCCTCAAGAAAATCCTTCCCCTTCCTGTTGTAGTTGACATTCAGGGATGATACGGGGATTGGGAGGGGAATTTTCATCTCTAGGAGGAGAGGGGCGCCCTACCTCGCCCTATTGCTCGGTCCGCCTCTGGCTGCTTTCCCAATAATTATAGCTTTAATTCCAGGTGGCGGCGTTCGAGAGTGTGCAAGAACGTGAACCTCTACACGTTTTGTTTCTTTGAGGGAGGTGGATGAATAGGAGCGTCTGCCACCACCTTCTGGCCCAGTGCAAAACGCTAAGAGAGCTCCAGAAAATCCATGCCCAGGCCCTTGCCCATGGCCTCCACCCAGGCCACCAGTCCGTTTCCTGTAAACTCTTCCGGCGCTATGCTGATTTTGGCCGCCCTTCCGATGCGCACAAGTTGTTTGATGAGATCCCCAGCCCTGACCTTGTCTCCTTTACCAGCCTCATGTCCCTCCACATTCAGTTAGATCGCTACCGTGAGGCTGTATCCTTGTTCTCTCATATTGTTGCATCTGGCCACCGTCCCGATGGTTTTGCTGTTGTTGGTGCCCTCTCGGCCTCTGGCGCGGTGGGCGACCTGGGTGTTGGGAAGGCAGTTCATGGCCTCATTTTCCGGCACGGATTGAACTCTGAGGTTGTTGTGGGCAATGCTTTGATCGATTTGTATAGTCGATGCGCGAAGTTTAACTCCGCGCAAATGGTGTTCGATAGAATGATTGTTAAAGATGAGGTCACTTGGGGTAGCATGCTGCATGGTCATATCAAGTGTGCTGGTGTGGATTCAGCGTTGACCTTCTTTGATCATATGCCCGTCAAGAGTGTAGTTTCTTGGACAGCACTAATCACTGGTCTTGTCCAAGGCAAGCAACCTGTACAGGCTCTAGAGCTTTTTGGCAGGATGGTACTGGCGGGCCATCGTCCTACCCATGTTACAATTGTAGGTGTACTGTCAGCTTGCGCCGACATTGGTGCTCTGGATTTAGGGCGTGTTATTCATGGGTATGGAAGTAAATATAATATCAACAAGAATATAATTGTGAGCAATGCTCTGATGGATATGTATGCGAAGAGTGGAAGCATAGAGATGGCGTTTTCTGTGTTTGAAGAAGTCCAGTTGAAGGATGCATTCACATGGACAACTATGATATCAAGTTTCACCGTCCAGGGAAACGGAATGAAAGCTCTTGAGCTGTTTTCGGACATGCTTAGGTCTGGGGTGGTTCCAAACAGCGTAACTTATGTTTCGGTTCTGTCAGCATGCAGCCATGCTGGGTTAATCGAAGAAGGTAGACAGTTGTTTGGTACCATGCGTGAAATTTACAATATTGACCCCCAACTTGAGCACTATGGATGCATAATTGATCTGTTAGCACGTGGAGGGCTACTAGAGGAAGCTGAAGCTCTGATAGCTGATATGAATATGGAACCTGATATTGTTATATGGAGGTCACTTTTGAGTGCATGTCTAGTTCATGGTAATGATAGATTGGCTGAGATTGCTGGAAAGGAAATTATTAAGAGAGAACCAGGAGATGATGGGGTTCATGTGCTTCTTTGGAATATGTATGCCTCATCAAAT
Organism: Eragrostis tef; assembly: GCA_000970635.1. Taxonomy (NCBI): domain Eukaryota; kingdom Viridiplantae; phylum Streptophyta; class Magnoliopsida; order Poales; family Poaceae; genus Eragrostis; species Eragrostis tef. The sequence continues at coordinate 9,555 of LAPY01003238.1, read as the reverse complement.
AGATGGACAGAAGCTCGAGAGATGAGGCATCAAATGTTGACTAGGAAGATCTTTAAACAGCCAGGGTGTAGTTGGATTGAAGTTGATGGTGTTGTCCACGAATTCCTGGTCGAGGACAAGACTCACATAGCTCGAAGGGAAATTTACAAAACCTTGGAATGTATGGCTAAGGAATTCAAGATAGATCTGAGTTCATCCTCGTGGGAACAAATTGGTTCATCCATATTTGTTGATGGAGAAATTATATTTTAGAACGAATATTTGGTCTTGGTGTATCCTATATATATTCTTTTTTGTGATTCTAGATCAAAATTGTACACACCAAATTCATTTATTGACTCGATTCCTCTCATATTCTGCAATCTTATTGCACTTGTTTTGTATCGTTTCATTCAGTTGTTCTGAACAGTTCATTCCATTACTGTCCATTTTATTAATATTGATATGATTGTGTTATTGTTAGATGTGTTCTGGTGATGAGATCGATGGAGGTGGAAGGGTTGGACAAGCGACTTGCAAGGATATAAGGCGCTACAAATGTGAATTTTGTGCTATTGTTAGGTCAAAAAAATGTCTAATTCAAGCTCACATGGTTGAAAATCACAAGGTATAAGCATTCTACAATATCTTAGATGCATAAACAAATATTTGTGCCTTTTATGCTTTGTAAAGACTGTGTTGGGGTGGTTCCAAACAGCGTAACTTATGTTTCGGTTCTGTCAGCATGCAGCCATGCTGGGTTAATCAAAGAAGGTAGACAGTTGTTTGGTACAATGCGTGAAATTTACAATATTGACCCCCAACTTGAGCACTATGGATGCATAATTGATCTGTTAGCACGTGGAGGGCTACTAGAGGAAGCTGAAGCTCTGATAGCTGATATGAATATGGAACCTGATATTGTTATATGGAGGTCACTTTTGAGTGCATGTCTAGTTCATGGTAATGATAGATTGGCTGAGATTGCTGGAAAGGAAATTATTAAGAGAGAACCAGGAGATGATGGGGTTCATGTGCTTCTTTGGAATATGTATGCCTCATCAAATAGATGGACAGAAGCTCGAGAGATGAGGCATCAAATGTTGACTAGGAAGATCTTTAAACAGCCAGGGTGTAGTTGGATTGAAGTTGATGGTGTTGTCCACGAATTCCTGGTCGAGGACAAGACTCACATAGCTCGAAGGGAAATTTACAAAACCTTGGAATGTATGGCTAAGGAATTCAAGATAGATCTGAGTTCATCCTCGTGGGAACAAATTGGTTCATCCATCTTTGTTGATGGAGAAATTATATTTTAGAATGAATTTTGGTCTTGGTGTATCCTATATATTTTTTTGTGAATCTAGATGAAAATTGTACACACCAAATTCATTTATTGACTCGATTCCTCTCATATTCTGCAATCTTATTGCACTTATTTTGAATCTTTTCATTCAGTTGTTCTGAACAGTTCATTCCATTACTGTCCATTTTCTTAATATTGATATGATTGTGTTATTGTTAGATGTGTTCTAATGATGAGATAGAAAGCTAGGACCATTCTTCATTAGTTCTCAGCTCGCTATGGTGACAATAGTCCTGTATCAAAGATCTATCAACTGTCATTATGCAAGAATTAAATTAAAACTGAGACAGTGCTGAACTTAGTATATAACTGCTTATATAATTCTGCCCTTTTGATTGTAAGGGTGTTCTACCTTTTTCTGTGTGTCCTATGGGTTTGGTTGCCACTTGATTTTTGAACATGCATTCTGTTCTAATAACGGCTAAGAGTAAAATGATAACAAGTTTCCTGTGTGCTTCACCATAATCCAGTGCGTTCTTTAGTACTTGTGAATTCTCTTGAATAACCTATAGTTTGTGTTGCAATGTTTAGATAGGTTATGGATCCTTTAGAGATAAGGGCAGCAATATCCTCCCTTTATCCTTCTAGTCTTACAGGCTTCCTTAAGGTGGCTTTGAGAAGATGCACAAGGATCCAATATCAAAATGTCATCTCAGAAAGCTAGGACCATTCTTCATTAGTTCTCAGCTCGCTATGGTGACAATAGTCCTGTATCAAAGACCTGTCAACTGTCATTATGCAAGAATTAAATAAAAACTGAGACAGTGCTGAACTTATATAACTGCTTATAATTTATGAAAATGATTCTGCCCTTTTGATGGTAAGGGTGTTCTACCGTTTTCTGTGTGTCCTACGGGTTTGGTTGCCACTTCTGATTTTTGAACATACATTCTGTTCTAATAACGGCTAAGAGTAAAATGATGACAAGTTTCCTGTGTGCTTCACCATAATCCAGTGCGTTCTTTAGTACTTGTGAATTCTCTTGAATAACCTATAGTTTGTGCTGCAATGTTTAGATAGGTTATGGATCCTTTAGAGATAAGGGCAGCAATATCCTCCCTTTATCCTCCTAGTCTTCACAGGCTTCCTTAAGGTGGTTTTGAGAAGATGCACAAGGATCCAATATCAAAATGTCATCTCAGAAAGCTAGGACCATTCTTCATTGGTCCTCAGCTCGCTATGGTGACAATAGTCCCTCCTTGTCATTACGCAAGAATTAACAAAAAACGAAAGGAAACTATGATACTTTGCCCTTTTTGGTTGCCTGTTTTTCTTCACAATAATCCAGTGCGATCTTTTGTTACATGTGAATTCTATGGGTAACCTTGAGTTAGTGTGGGTTGTGCATTTAACACAAAATAAACGAACCAGCATGGGAATAATTTGTGTTGACCTCATTTCTTTTTTTTTTTTAGAGACTTTTCA
>LAPY01003237.1:14096-26865 GCA_000970635.1 Eragrostis tef | reverse complement strand
CCTGAGGGGCGACTTTGCCATTGTCGCCCCTGCATGGGGCGACTTGCCCCAGTCGCCCATCCTTCGGGCGACTGGTCGATTAGTTTTGCAATTTTTGAAAACGTGCGGTTATTAATAAAAATATAATAAAAAATTCGATTAAAAATAAAAAAACTCGTGCCTTGGCGCCGTTTCGTTTTGGGCCGCTCAGCCTATTCCGCTTCAACCTTTTGAGCGTTGTGTAACTCAATGCAGCCCAGGAGAACTAGGCCAGCAAAGAGCAAACGCACCACACGATTGCCTGCGATGTGCAGCTGCCAGGCCGACCCCAATATACTGGGCCTTTACAGGGCCTTCACCAATATACTGGGCCTTTACCGGGCCTTCACCAATATACTGGGCCTTTAGGAAATGGTCCTATCAGCACGCGGAATCTGGCTTATTTTTTAAAAAAACTTTTGAGTGAATTGTTTGTTGCATACTCCAACACTTCTGTATAAAAATCATGAACTTGTTAATTCAGCGTGGCCCGGTAAAGTGGTTGCTCCAGACAAAACTTCACCTCGCATTTTTGGAGGTGTAAAGATTGCAGGCAGGAGCAACTCGTCAGAAAAGCTCCGGTGCCACCGGTGTCAGGTCATAATTGCCGACGCCTCAGGAGCCACGAGAACGAAGTAACTTGAGGAACGGAGGGCTCCTGTGCTAGTAGTAATGGCGGACCATTTCAAAATTTTCCTTGATGCTATAAAGTACACGATGATGTATTGTGTTTGGTTTTTGTTCGATGGCGATCACATGTTTTCCTGCTCCTCTGAACCTTTGATCCAACTAGCTTGTGCGTTGGTCCCCTATCACGGTTGAATCTGTGAGCCGTTTCTGATGACCGGGCAGTGCATTACACCGATACATGCACGGTGCTGCATGGGACATTACGGCACCTTCCTATGTTGACTGTCAGTTGCGCTGCGCATGCACCGGCGTGATCTCGACGGAGCTCACCCGTCGCAAGCGATTGGCTCGCCGTCCTTGTCTGCCCCGGCATCAAATCTCCGCATGCTTACACGGTCCGATCGGGACAGGCAGCTTCTGGTCGGTAGAACCCAGTGGATAGCAAAGCACGGCACACTGCATATGTTTATCTGCCTGTAGAATGTGTAGGTGTACTCGCATTTTGCAGCACTTGGCTTGCGCTGCCAGCGCACAGACACAGGAGAGGCGCATAGGAGAATGATTGGGCCGTGAAAGAGACCCGAGCCGCCGAGTTCTCTTCAGCCACGGAAGCGTAGGTGGCAGCGCCGGATTCGCCGGCCGCCGAGTTCCCCGCGATCTGAGGCCGGCGTTCACCGAGGTGTCACCTCGGCAGGATGCGTGCCCGAATACGCTCGTATTTTGCGCGCTTCGAGGGGGTAGTTACAGGGAAAGGAGGTTGATTTCATCCACAGCCGCGAACGAAAAGAAATGGAAGAAACGATATGTCATGTGTGTAGTGCACAGTGATGAAATCTTCTACGGAAAGGGGGGGCAGGCAGGCGAACGTTCGGCAGCTCTCTGCTTCGTTGTCATGCTTGTCGTCATCGGGGAAAGGTGACCTGGACAGGTTCCTCAATAAGCAAAAGCGGAAGCCGCCGATGATGCTGAGGACAAACGGCCAGTAGTAACTGCGCACTTAATCAGCTTGTAAGGATCACGAGAAGGATCAGGCAACAACAACGGAACAAAATCACACAACTCACAGGACAGCTCAGAAAACACAATAAGCGATCAGCTCTAATAACATGTCCATGCAAAGCGCTTTAACAACCCCCTAATGACCAATCATAAGTTTCGTTGATATGTTAGATTAATGGTCGTGGCGAGTTCGTGGTCCAGAAGCCGGAAGGGTGGGGTATGCATTAGGTTTAGGTGCAGGAAACGCTTGCGATAAGGACTTAGACGCACGGCTGGAAATCTCTGGAGTTTTCCTTGCGAAAGGGGAGGAGGACAGCTAATGCCGTCAACCTCACACAGCTTGTAGGTTGCAACTAATCGAGCCTGTGATAAGAATCTCGATTTGTAAGCGAGCAAGATGAGCGCGCTGTCTCTGTGTGTGCATTGATTCGCTGTCCCTGTTTGTTATTATTAGCAATCAGCGTTTCTGAGCTTGTCTATTGGCAGATAAGTGCCCCGAGATTATTATGTTTCAGAGGATAACACTAGTGAATTGTTTAGCTAGTACGCACCCTCATCTGCTGAAGAATAATAATCTTCATGCCAAATGCGCGCTTGGTTTTCCAACTGGCAAGTGGCAACTTGCAGCCGTGAACAACGTTCGTATACATGCCCTATCCCGCTAATATCTTTATATTAGCTTTCATATATTTTAGAAGCAAGAATTCTGATTAGTTGAAAAACAAACTTGAGCTACTCTGTTTTGACAAAAAGAGAGTTTGGTTGCTGTTTTTCTATAGTTTTAAGGTGATGACAGCAACGCTGACAGCGCATGCCTCGCAATTCCTCTGCATGCACTCGGACCAGCACTGCGCTGTTTCAACCTGCATGCTCGTGATCACTATTCACTGTACTTTGACACTCCAATGCCTTAACCTTGCATTTTTGGTTAAAAGAAAAAAAGTTACAAGCCCCTATCTACGCAGCCTGCGGTCATATATACCTCACCGAAGCTGGACCACTAATTGCAAAGCCCCTATCAGTGTTGTGCTTTCAGACGTCAGGATCTCGGCTTAATATTATTTTTCTTAGAACGTACAGTACGTAAGCACAGCACACACAGCAGCCCTTGGAAATTAGAATAGCCCCTCCGATTGATCACTAGCCACCCGTTAGGCTGTAGCATGACATAATGATGAGGGGCTAGTCGGTTGTGGGCGGCAAGTTAATCATATTTATCCTACAAATTTCCAACCAGAAACCCTTATCCTTGGCTAATAATGTAATCAGAAATGGCTAAACCACCAGCCATCATTGAGCTGACGACGAGCTCGCGGCCTCTCCCCTGCACGAGCCGTCCGTCCCCTCGGTCCCCATATATACCCTGCATCCCCTATCCCCTCACCCCACACAAGCAGCAGCAAGCAACAAGCGCATAGCCTCTGAGCAAGCTGAGAGCTGAAGAGGAGGGAGTGAGCGAGATGGCCAAGGACATCGAGGCGTCGGGCCCCGAGGCGGGCGAGTTCACCGCCAAGGACTACACGGACCCTCCGCCGGCGCCGCTGATCGACGTCGAGGAGCTGACCAAGTGGTCGCTGTACCGCGCGGTCATCGCCGAGTTCATCGCCACGCTGCTCTTCCTCTACATCACGGTGGCCACCGTGATCGGGTACAAGCACCAGACGGACGCGGCGGCGTCGGGCCCCGACGCGGCGTGCGGCGGCGTCGGCATCCTCGGCATCGCCTGGGCGTTCGGTGGCATGATCTTCATCCTCGTCTACTGCACCGCCGGAATCTCAGGTCCGTCCATCCGATCGATCACGATGAGCTGATTAATTCTGCATCGTGTTTTTTTTTCTTTTTAAATTTGGAAGTGATCGAGCTGACACATGCACGACGACGCATGTATGTGTATATGATGCAGGTGGGCACATCAACCCCGCTGTGACTTTCGGCCTCTTCCTGGCGAGGAAGGTGTCCCTCGTCCGCGCCGTGCTGTACATCATCGCGCAGTGCCTCGGCGGCATCTGCGGTGTCGGGCTCGTCAAGGGACCAAGGGCACCGGCCTCGCCGCCGAGATCATCGGCACCTTCGTGCTCGTCTACACCGTCTTCTCCGCCACCGACCCCAAGCGCAACGCCCGTGACTCCCACGTCCCGGTGAGTACATATGCTCCAGTAAACACTCGATCAGTAGATGCACTTACAGTGCACAGTAGCAAACAGTTTAACTAGATGGTGAACTGTTATTTCCGGATTACTGCTAGTACAGTACACAGTCGATGAGCACATAGTACACTATAGTGTTGATGCATAAGGCCAAAAATGCAGACATGGATGTTAGATGCTGCCGCTAGTGTTTGGAAGGGTCTTGTTGCTTGGGAGTATATATATAGCAAACAGAAAAATATTATATACTTATTACAATTAGCAAACTGAAACTAAAGATAATTAGTAAAATATTTGAGGTTGAAGTATTACTGCTCACCTTTCCTCTTGTAACTCACTGATACATTTAGCAAGGCAACAGAAACATTAATTAGTTCAAGTAGCCTCGGACCTTAGACCTATGACGTAGACTCTTACAAACACAACATTTTACATTAGAAAGCAGAGTATAAGTCACTGCAACTGCAGTATGTAACTTTGCAGTCCAAGGGTATATTCTGTAGTTTTGTGAGACCACAACTCAGTTTTGTTATAGTTTGGACACAAACTCCGTAGTTTGGTGCAATTTACTTCTTTAATTTAAGATAGGTGCAAGTCTGTAGCTAGAATATTAGCTAGCATATTAAATCCGAGTTTCCGAACTACCACTACCAGCATTATCCGTTCAAAAAAAAACTGCAGTCAGCATTAAGAAAAATAAGAATTATATGTCACCTAAAGTACTCAATTATACCATACGAGATACGCAATACCAATGGTCCCAAGTCCCAGCTGTATAGACACACAAAATCAGGTGCATGTGCATATGTATCGTCTTGCCGGATACACTGTCACTGCATGCCAAATCAGCATATAGGAAGATTCTCTCATGTGAAGGCAGCAATGTTTTCAGTTGTACCTGTCAAAATTGCTGTCCACTACAGCAAATGTGAGGTGGCAAATCGCAAATGATTGGCACTTCTCATGAGGATAAATGAATTTTGGATAGGAACAAGGTGCACAATTCCAGGAGACGCTTATTTTACCGTCAGATTTGGTGATGCATCCCTTTCGAGGACCACAATTTTGAAACCTTGTGCTCCTTTTTGGAACAAGTTTAAATATTCTTTTGTACAATAGCTTTTCAGCTGATGTAGTGGATAAAAAGCTACTTACACCTAATTAATAACACTATCTTTATTTTTAGGGTAGGTTAATCATAACTGTGCCGAAGCTTAATGTTTAAACCATCTGCAGGTGTTGGCCCCTCTCCCAATTGGATTCGCCGTGTTCATGGTGCACCTTGCTACCATCCCCATCACCGGCACCGGCATCAACCCCGCGAGAAGCTTGGGAGCTGCTGTGATCTACAACAACGACAAGGCCTGGGATGACCAAGTACGTACACGTATCACTATTTACTAGTCCAATCCAAACTAAAATTTTACGCGATATGCATATGCCTGAATAATGACATCTTACAAATAATGTAGTGTAAACCAACGGCTCATGATCAAGGCTTAGAGCTAGTGTTAGTATACTATCATATCTTTTAAGTGCGGATGTCTCTTAGCTTATGCATGACGGCTGTCTCTTAGCTTATGCATGACATATGCCGCTCACTGATCACAATATACAAGCTAATCCCTTGCCACACCTCCTACCTTACGGACACCTAAAAGATGCCAACATTTGTTTAGAACTACTAACAACCGCTTGATGTACGCCTTGTCTTGGTCAATCCTTTGACAACACTTCGCGCGACCATAGTTTATGAAATCTTTAGAAGATAAGCAAGTAAAATAACTGATTAGGATATCTTACATTGTAATCCATGGAAGCATCAACAACTGCCTAACAAGTTAAACTCCACCACTCAATCTCATTGCTATCATATGTTCTTATTTGCAGTGGATCTTCTGGGTGGGCCCTCTGATCGGTGCCGCCATCGCCGCTCTCTACCACCAATTCGTGCTCAGGGCCAGCGCCGCCAAGCTCGGTTCATTCAGGAGCAGCGCCTAAGTCCGGCGACTCCGGCCAGCCGGCGGGAGGGAGGCCACTAAAAGTGTAGATATACGCGCATAAGCAACACCCGCCTCTCCATCCCCTACATGATGCCCTCTTCGATCAGATCCATCAGTCTCGTCTCTACCGTAGTAGTCATGCATGCAGTCCCTGATTCGCCTGTGTATCAATATTGTTACAGGGCCTGCCACGTTTGCTTGCTGTTGTTTTCTTCAAAAACTGTGTGAACCTTGTTCATTTCCTGTATGTATTGCATCTGGAGAATTTGGAAACGAGTTTTATGAGGTTTATCTATGAAGTGCTAGTTGCATGGTACAGTTGTGATGTCAAGTAGTTGTCAACCCTTGGCTATCCGAATAATACATCTTGTTCTTTGCTACTAGCAAAAACTTAAAACGGATTCGAAGCAATGCCCAAACAGGAAACAACCATTTCGCTAACCCCTGACGCCTGATGCGTGCATACACCATCTTAACAAAAGACGAAAATGAATCCAAAAAAGAAAAGGAGATCTAAAAGGAAAGGGACGTCCCGGCCATCAGAAAGATGGAATAGGACACGCCGGCCAACCCAATAGTTTGAATACTTCACTAACATTATTGAATTTGGTTTCCAAAAATGCTGAATCAAGTTTTTAATCAAGTCTTTGGGCTTTGTTTTACTTCACTAAAATTATTGAATTTGGTTTCGAAATGTGTTTAATCAAGTCTTTGGGCTTTGTTTCTTTCTTTCTTCTTCTTCTGGGCCAGATGCATGCAAAAATAGTTGGGCCATCTGGGCGAGTAGCGCGGCCTGTGTATGTCTCCCACTTGGCCCAAGCTTTGCCGTGGTCAGTGATTCCGTTTGTATTCTTCGGTGCCAGTGCGCCGGCGACCCCAAACTGTCGCACGGGATGCTCAGATGCTTGGCGAGATGCACAGGAAGTCAGAGTCCCATCCAGCCCGCACTGCACAACGCGTCGCTCTCATGAAACACCCACCAAATCACACCTTAACGCGCCCGCGCGCGGTGCGACCGTGAAGCAAATGCCGGGGACGAAGACAACGACCAAAGGTGGCGCATTCCATCGCCGTGGAGGATCCAGGTGGAAGTCTCTCGCGGGGCTACGGAGGCCGGAGACGAGACGGCGCTAGAGTGAGGTAACTGTTCGTGCACGCCATCTGTTCGACCGAATGCCAGAGCCAAGTCGAGCACCAGTTTGATAATATAAAATAGTTGTGGGTTCTATTTTTCTGTCTATGACTTACCCAGCTGAAGCTTTTCTTTACTTCTCACAAATACAAATACTAAGAACAGTTATTTTATTTGGTGAACCGTGTTAATTCATTTTCTCCTTTTGGATCCAGATAGTTGGTACTGAAAAGCATTGAGTACCATCAGTATGGCAAGGAGGTAATGATCACCAGGCACCAGATATGAATATTTCTCTGAATTGGCAGGCGAGATGAAGGTATGATTTCTTACACTAATCCATAACTTATTCTTGTTCCTTCCATTATGATCAGCCTTTCAGCCTTATCGAACGTAGTTAGTAGTATTTAGGACGACATTGAGAGAAGAACTAGTGCAGGAAACACGTGCAAGCATTGCGAAATATATAGTGCATCATAACTAATTAGAGAAACTCCTTTCCCTATAACAGAATAACAGATCCTATATGTGAATACAACAAATTCATACCAAAGCACAAAAAGGAGAACAATTCTATGAACTATTAGGAAGCTGCTGCATACATGGCATACAGATTAATAAAGGTTTCCCTGTTATTTGATTAGCTTGTTAGACTCCCAAGATGCGAGCATTATTCGTATACAATTATCATGCAATACCTTACATCCTTCACTAGAAGAACAAATGGATCAGAGTGAGGATAAATTATACACAAGGACTTCTACAGTGTTGTCTGTCATTGAGCTTGGCTCACTTTGGTGCTTCACTGCTAGCACCAATGTCGTCAAGCCATTGCACTAGCTGATGTGTTAATGGTCTCAATTTTGGCGAGTCACTTACACACAAACAAGCAATATCAATCATCTGCATCATCTGCGTCTCAAATTTCCTGTCATACATTGCACGGTCCAAGACCTCGACTTCATGGTTTTGTTCCTTCATATGTATAACCCAGGAGACCAACTCCCGAGCTCCCTTTGGCTTGCACATATCTACAGGCCTCTTTCCAGTTAATAACTCTAGAAGAACAATGCCAAAACTGTAAACATCACCTTTGAAAGTGGCTACAGAGGACTGGCCATACTCAGGAGGAATGTAACCCAGTGTGCCAACTAGGTCAGTCGTCACATGTGTTGCATATGGACAAATAAGCCGAGCAAGCCCAAAATCAGCCAAATGAGCTTCAAAATTCTTGTTCAGAAGGATGTTGCTTGACTTGATGTCACGATGAAGAATATGAGGTTGGCATGACAAGTGCAGATATGCCAAACCTCTTGCTGCTCCTTTTGCTATCTGAAGCCTTCTTTCCCAGCTTAATTTAGATGGGCCATCAGGGTTTTCATGGAGCCAATGGTCTAGGCTGCCATTCTCCATGAAAGAGTAGATCAGAAGTCTATCATTGCCAACCCTGCAGTAACCTTGCAGAAGCACAAGATTGGGATGCTGAGCTTTTGATAATGTCTCCACCTCTGCCTTGAACTCCCGCTCCATCTGACCAAAATCACCTGATAGTCGTTTGATGGCAATTGTCACTCCATCTGGTAATGTTGCCTTGTACACTAGACCAAATCCACCACAACCAATGATATTCGCCTGATCAAAGTTGTTCGTGGACTTCAAGATGTCACCGATGGTCAATGCCTTATCATCATTATTCTGAAATAGAAGCACCAGTGAGGCTGGTGCCAGCTCCCTTCCGTAGCTACCCTTCAACACTAGTACAACAGCTGCAGACAAAACAAGTGCTGCTCCAAGTGCAATACCAATAGCTATTCCTAGTATGATACCCTTGCTCTTTCTGTTATTTCTTGCAACTATCGCAGGAGCATGAGTTGAATGACATTGGGCTAGACCTAAGCGGATGCCACAGATTTTGGGGTTACCCTCATAAGCTGAACTAGTGAAAGTTGAAAACTGCCCTCCTAGCGGAATGGTACCATTCAGATTGTTGTATGCCACACTGAAGCTTGATAGAAAATTCAACTTTGTCAGTGAAGATGGGATGCCTCCGGTAAGATTATTATGTGATAAATCCAAGGATTCCAAGCTTGACATGCCTGATAGCTCACTAGGAATGGTACCAGAAATATTGTTGTTGCTGAGATCCAATACATGAAGATTCCTGAGGCTTCCAAAACCCGGCAATATGGGACCCGTGAGCTTGTTATGGCTCAGAACTAAGGAGGGCGGGAAGCTGCTAACCTGATTGTACTGCAATCCTTTGCCTGTCTTGTTTCTTTTTATGAAGAAAGGAAAATAATCAGTCTCTGTAGATTGCTGTGAGATGTTCCATGTCATAAGTCCCTTCATGCTTGACAAGCTGTTCGGAATTTCCCCTGTAAGTGAATTGTTTGAAAGATCCAAATAGAACAGGAACTCAAGATCACCAATCCATGGAGGAATGTTCCCGACCAATTGATTCCATGACAGGTCCAGCACCTTCAACTGTGTGAAATTGGCTAGCCATGGTGGTACCAATCCAGAAAGATGGCTATTAGCAATGACAAACACTTGGATATTATGAAAGCCATGTATTCCAGTCGTCGGCAAGGCCTTCCCATCATGGAAGTTCTTTGTCAGCACTAGGCTCGTTAGGCTTGAACAGTCCTGAAGGACAGATAATGCTGAAGGCACATTTGTGAAGCTATTGTTTGACAGTGAGATGTAGGATAGCAACTGAAGCTTCCTGAAACCGGCAGGAACTTCACCACTGAGATTGTTTGTAGCAAGGTTCAGGCTTCTCAAATGATGACAATCTGACAAAACATCAATGGTACCGATGAACTTATTTGTCCCGAGGTCGAGTGACATCAACTGTGTCATTGTTGAGCAATTGAGACTGATCTCTCCATTCAGCGAATTGTTCCTCAGATACAACATCTTCAGTGATGGCGAATGGGACAAAGAGGAAGGCAATGGGCCCTTGAAGAAGTTGGACTGCGCAGAGAAGTACTCCAGCTTACCAAGGCTCCCGAAAATATTTGGAAGGTATCCGGAAAACGAATTGAAAGATATGTCCAGCTTTGCAAGGCTGGACAAGTTGCTGAACCTTGGACTCATCCTGCCAGAGAGCTGATTCTCCTGCAAAGACAGGTTCTTCAGAGAGGCCATCCTGAATAGGTCATCTGGCAATCTTCCAGAGATGCTGTTGATGTCAAGACATAGCTCCTCGAGCTTTGTGCAGTTCCCAAAACCTGCTGGGAAGCCCCCAGCGAAAAGGTTTGACGTGAACCGCATCACACGGATCAAAGCAGATGATTCACAGATGCTTGTGTCAATTTGCCCGGCAAACAAATTGTACCCTGCATCGAACACCTCGAGCTGCGGTGAACCACGGAGTGTGGGATGGGAGCCGTTGAAGAAGTTGTAGGATATATTGAAGACCTCAATCAGCGGGAGCGATATGTTTGCTGGAAACACGCCGGTGAGGTCGTTGTAGCTGAGGTCGAGCCGCTGCAGCCTTTGGAGCTGGAGCACAGGCGCTGGAATGGCACCATGGAAATTGTTGTCGGAGAGGTCGAGCCATTGGAGCTGGTCCAGCTGTGCGATCGAGGGCGACAGCTCTCCCCCCAGCCTCCTGCCTTTGAGGTCCAACCCGATGACTCGTCCACCATCATCGCAGGTGACACCAGGCCATGCACAGCAGCTGGCCCTGTCGGAGCTTGAGTTTGGATACGTCCAGCCGCTGACTCCTCCAGCGAGACCCTTGGAGAACCCTTTCAGGGCATCAAGATCACGCTGGTCACAAGAGCTCTGGGTAAGGGAGTTAGCTGGAGCCACGAAGAGCAGCAGGATCGGCGAGCAGAGGAAGAAACGGAGTGGCCATGTGGTGGTACGTTGCATCAAGAAGTGCTCCATTGAAGCAAGAGGGGGGTGCAGTGGTGGTGCTGAGCAGGGAAGAAGGCTTCTTGTTTGGCCTTTTCAGGACGGTTACGACATCTAAGCCATGTGGTGCGTAAAGCTGGCCTCTCCTGGGCGCTTGCACTCCAAGCAACAATGGTGGAGACTGGAGATAGAGAGAGAGAGGAAGGAGGGAGGAGAGGTGGGAGACGATGGGACAGTGTAGCAGGGAGGTCAGGGGGCGGCGTGGCGTGCGTCGGTTTTGACTTGTGATTGTGCAAGCACTCAGCCGTGGGAGACCCAGATTTTCTTCGGCAAACTTATTGTCCCTGTCAACTTGCTTTAAAAATCCAAGGTCAGAAATCTTTTGACCTCTGTTCAAAATTGGCCTAACCGTCATTTTCACTCTCCCTTTTCTCTCCTTTGGCTGCTTTGATGGGCATGATTATTATAATTAGCACGGAACCATGCCCCTCCGAGGGTAGAACCTGCATACCAAATAGATATTAATGGGTATTGTTCCAGCCAGGTATGCATTACCTTTGAGCCCATTTCTCAGAAATAAAGTATAGGCGTGACTGCTGAAGATATTGTTTTTAGAGATTCTGCATGATAGATGATAACTACGAAGCATGATATAGAAAGCAATACATGCTCAATGGTGGAAATCATAAACGAATTTTGTAGCTTGCAGCTGCCATGTATTACTTCTTGGTCCTTGCCATGCTGACCTGAAGGGTTTTTAATGTGTAGGACTGCACATTCCGCTGGGAGTTGGGTGAAGGATGGCGATGGCAAGTTGGCAGAGAAGTCAACCGCAGCGGCAGGGGGCACGTGTTCCGCGCCGCTTTCGGCCGCGCCAACGCCCCTTCCGCCAGGGCGCGTGCATGCGTTGCACGGCTCCGAAACTGCGGGCGTCGCTTGGACGGGACGGAGAAAAATACGGCTGCGTCTGATGTACTCTTGCCCGGCGTTCTTCTGATGTAAGGCCGGGACAAAAGCCTCCGGAAAGAACAGATTTGTTGTTGGTGGTGGGGGTGGATTGCCGGTCAGCCGGTGAAATTTTCATCTTGCTTTACGCCTTTTGTTAAGTTGCGTTGTACCTCTTCAAAAATTACGATGTGTACTTTACTACTGCTCGTGTAGTGTTGTTTTGACTTTTGTCCATTTATTTTCGGGGAAATGAGAGAGGCGTTATTTGACTTGATGGATGTATGCAGTGCACCCAAAGGAAGGTAGGTTAGGGGATCTAAAGATACTGTAGTTGAACATGTGACTCCGTTGGATAATTTTTTTCTTTAATCATGATTCTGTTGAATACTCTTGAACTTCCAAGGTGGTGCGGACAGTAAATCAAGATTATGTTTTTCTTTAATTTGCTTGTTTTCATAACTTTGGGACCCAAATACTTAGGTCAGTTCCTTTTTTTTATCGATCTATCTATCTATCTATATATATATATAGATAGATAGATAGATCGATAAAAAAAAGGAACTGACCTAAGTATTTGGGTCCCAAAGTTATGAAAACAAGCAAATTAAAGAAAAACATAATCTTGATTTACTGTCCGCACCACCTTGGAAGTTCAAGAGTATTCAACAGAATCATGATTAAAGAAAAAAATTATCCAACGGAGTCACATGTTCAACTACAGTATCTTTAGATCCCCTAACCTACCTTCCTTTGGGTGCACTGCATACATCCATCAAGTCAAATAACGCCTCTCTCATTTCCCCGAAAATAAATGGACAAAAGTCAAAACAACACTACACGAGCAGTAGTAAAGTACACATCGTAATTTTTGAAGAGGTACAACGCAACTTAACAAAAGGCGTAAAGCAAGATGAAAATTTCACCGGCTGACCGGCAATCCACCCCCACCACCAACAACAAATCTGTTCTTCTGCCAATGCATCATCACATCCCCAACACGGCGGCCGCCGCCCACACTATTCCGGGGA
>LAPY01003236.1:50161-63694 GCA_000970635.1 Eragrostis tef | reverse complement strand
ATCCCTGATTAGGATACCTTAATCTAGGTATCCGACAGTTCGCTTATGTGGCTAGTAGATAGAGACTCTCAGATTGTAGGATGTTCATGCAATGCATGTTGCATGTATCCCGCGATGTGTATATGTATCCGATACATGACTGTGGAATACAAGTGTTGAGTTTTTCCAGCTAACATGGTATCAAGAGAAGGTTCTCTCTAGACCTATCTAGCTTCTGCCTAACCCTAGCTAGCCGCCGCCAGGCTCACCCCCCCCCCCCCCCTACACACACACACACAAAATCACGCGGTGGTCTCCCTGCTGTTGCTCACCCTAATACGACACATCTTCCCCAAATGTCCTGTGTCGCACGCATGATGCTTGTATATATGCTGACATCTTCATCTCCTAGGAGCTTGCTCACGCTTACATTTGCAATCATCAGCTCAACAACATTGTGCATTCTATTTCTTGTTCAGAGATAATTTGTTAGAAGAAGACCAGAAAACATAAAACTGATGATAACTAATGTGTGTGAATACTCTAAACTCCCCTTATTGACTACATGTAGAAAACACCTATAAGAGCATCTCCAAGAGACTCTCATAAACATCTCTTAATCAAAATATTAGGATTTTATCAAAAAAACCATCTCCAACAGACTCCCAAAACCCCTCCCAACTTTTTCATAGCCCTAAAACTCCTCTCATTTGTAGCCAGAAACAGAGGAAGAATTGGTGCTTCATTTCCCATCTCTTCTTTTTTCTATAGAATTAATGTTTCTGGTGGCTCCAAATACTGATGTGGCCTAATCAAAAGTGTTCTAATCCATTTGGAGGGGAGAACTGTTAGAGAAAGAGAGAAAAATTATCTTTCATAATTTTTTGGTTGCTCCCAAAACTAAGTTTATGAGGGCAGTTTTATGGAAGGCTCTTGGAGATGCTCTAAGTGCCTAACTACATGTAGGTTCTTCTCCCCATATTTTCTCATGTCCATGCTTGAGGTTAAATAGAAGCCGCCTAATCAACAAATGGAGTATGTTTTGAAAGCGTGGGACAAATGTCCAATGTGATGTATATATCATCTTGAGCCATCAGATCATCCACGACGGACTGAGGTTGACATAAAGCATTCAGAAGCACGGGCAACATACGTGTTCAGGCGGAGGAGCAACATCTCAGCTCGTAGCTCTAACGTCTGTAACATCTATACTGTAGGAAGCCGTGAGTTCGCTTGCCTCCCCCATTGCTGCAGCTATGCCACCGTTTGCGATATAATGAATGTATTTTTATTTTATTTTATTTTAGAAAAAAAATGGTTCGTTAATAACTGGTGTTGGGCATACCCTACTTGAACTGAGAGAGCCCATAAGGGTGGATGATTAGTTCACTATTTCATTGCGTGCCTAATTGCCTCTCATTGAGCTATATATATATATACATACCCAGCTAATTGTCATGTCCGTGACAATACACATGCATGTTGCTCAAATAGAACTGCAGCTGTAACCGGTGGCGGAGCCACATGGTAGTCCATATAGACCGAGGAGTATCGTGGCTTCCGACAAAATGAGGCGATATAGGTACTATTTAGCAATGTTATGCACTATTTAATACTGTTTTGCTAGTGTTCTATACTAGTATTTCATCCTATGCAAGTGTGTTGGCTCCGTTATTGGCTGCCACAATATGCTAGTTTGCTCTTGTGGGTGAGAGAATTTTCCTCGAAAGGTCTCAACCACTACAAGGCTTTTAGAATTTGCTCTCACTTATGTCGATTTTTTATACCTGTCAAACGTTAAAACACGGTGTATTTGAAAGATTGGGGGCAAATGCCCCTATGACGTACCATATTTTACGATTCGTACTAAGCATTCAGCAAAACCGATAGTGGGGTAAAATGGGAGAACAATAATTTTAGCCTCACTGTAAAATACCCCTGGACCAACGTCACATTTCATTGAAGTTATTATTGTAATTCATCTCGGAAAAAAAGGAATCATATCGTAACCAGTAACTAGGAATTAAGTGTGTCCTCCAACAGGAAAAAAAAAGCTACTAGATTTTGACATTTGAAATTGTCAGTTCAACAACTCTATGACTATGATCTTTTTTGTTCTCAAACTTAATTTTGTTACAGAAAAGACTGAAAACTGATAGTACTGCCGTTCTCGAAGTGTGAACTGCATGCGAACCCGTCTCAGCGTGACAATTGGAGAAATCGTTCGAGCAGAAACCCTCAGATCCCACAAAATCGTACACTTGGCTAATTGCAGTACAAGGTTAAGTTGAGCCGCCACATTTTTACATGTACACCACATGGTTAAGTAGGAGCTGCCTAATCAACAAACCGGAACACACCAAAACAAAACTACGTCTCGCACGCGTCCTCGTCAGTAGAGGCCCGACGAAGCAACGGCCCTCGCGCCCCGGGCGTCGGCCGGCCCGAGTGCCAGCGCGAGCAGGACGGCCATGAGCCCCACGGGCGCCACCAGCAGCAGCAACGGCGGCGGCGGAAGCACCAGCGGCAGGAACACCAGCAGCATGGTCAGGCAGAGGAACAGCAGCGCCAGCCTCACCGTGAAGTACGCCTGGCCCGGCGCCGACTTCGCCCGGAGACCCTGCAGCTTCGCGCCCTCAGCACCGCCGCGCATTCGGGCGCCCCCGCCGCCGACGCTAGCCGCCGGAGACGAACCCCTCTTCCTCCTCTCCACGGCCGCCATGAGCGAAGTCACGCTGCTCTGCCCGCTCTGTTTGCTGCTCTGACTGAACTTCAAGACTGACGCGCAGGCCAGATATAGATTGCGATTCGTGCAACTTGAAGCCCAAGTTGCTCTTGATTTGAACGGCGCAGCGACCAAAGGTAGAGAGATACGTACTGATCGATGTGTTAACTTGCAGTCGTGCTCTCTCGGTTTTTGTCCGGGAGGACAAACTAGGAAGATCGTGGACGTCCCGGTGCAGTGTATGCAGATCCATGTCAGCTAGCAGCAGCTGGACATACACTCATGAGCTCCTTAGGGGGTGGTGCATCTAGATGGATACGCTCATCTACACAGTTGAATGGTTTCCCGTCGCTCATCATCACCGTGTTTTTCGTACTATTGATAGATGCACGAAGGAACCAGTGGCGGACCTCCCTTGATTCAAGGGCCTTCAATTGAATGCCCAAAAGTTTGACAAAAAACAAAATATGCACATATATTTGATACAAGTGTGCATATATGCAAGCAGTTTGGTCCAAAATCATGTCTCTTTTCAGCATACAAACACAGAAATCAGGATAAAAACCCTACAAATGTGATCTTCTTTGTTCAAAAATTTTCTTAGCTATGCTCATTTTTCATGTTGCTTCGCAAATTTGAATGCCCGGCTAATGAATCCTGGGTCCGCCACTGGAAGGAACTCCAGGTTCAGTGTTGCAGACAGAGTTCCGCCCACTTGGAGCGAGCCCCAGCCAACTTCACTTTGTGCAACGCTGCAAGTGGTTGTCTGTATGATTAGGACGAGGTTGGCAAAGCGTGGGCACCCCACAAACAAAAGCAATTTGTGATTATCTACGTACCATGCGTGCATGGAACGATTTATGGATCTGCTCTAGCTCAATTTTATATTAGGTTTATTTAACTAAAGTAGAAGCAAGCAACGGGCCAGGGGACTGAATAATAATCCATTGATACGAGATCGAGCAACATGCCCAGCGCCGTCTCTCTCGATTGCTACATGCACCAAATATTTTTCTGGTCGGCTAAACACCACGAGCGTGTCGTCGCGTAATCCCAGAAGCGTATCTGCGCTATCGGCTCTCGGCACAAGTGATAATTGTCTTCATTGCAGGTTCTGCGCGCGTATCTTTCCCGGGAAACGAGAGCTAGCGCAGCTTAGCAAGTTGGGGCGCACGCGCGTTGGACTTGGACTGCGCTGGTCCGATCCGTTGGGAGTGACGAGGCTCGTTGGCCGGTGCATGCACCGCGCTGACGCCATTGGACGCGGTCGCGACCGGTGACGGCGGACGAGGTCCCGTTCTCAAAGACAACGAGGCAAGGTCTGGGAGCTTTGCCTCCCTCTTGGGGCCGCTCGGGGAACTCAGGGGCGTGTGTGTTTGAAAGACAACTCAAAAATTGTTCGCCTGAGTTCTTATTTTCAGGCTCTCTATAGAAGAAAGTGTGCTACGCCTCTCATGTGCCGGAGGTTGGAGAGCACACTCTCTTCAAGCTTACACCATCAAAGCGGCTAAAGAAAAAGTGGCTCAAAGTTTGTGAGAGACGAGAACCTTTTTTCGAGGTGGATGACTACGTGTACCTTAACGTACCCCCTGCTTAATCGCCATGTTTAATTCTTGCATAGTAGTTCGATCATGTTAGTTTCCTTAAGCCTCCGAACAAACCATTATTATACTTGGATGATATTACCCCATCTTTATGAACTTTGTTATGGATATTTGATATTATTGTATTTAATTAGCCCAAGGACTAGTTTCGAGGCACAAACGTATCGGGTCTTCTCTTAGGGAAGAATCTGGTGCATTCGAGGTCAGGGAAGGGGCAACTTCCCGAGGCAGACAATCGCGCCCCAAACCATTCCGTTTTGACATCCCCGGTGAGTATCTCTTGTGCTCATGCATGCTGCGTTTAATGTTCCGCTCCATGTTCCATCGTAATGCTGATCGTTGCCCTCTATCTCTGTCCAGCTTATCGGGAACGTTGAGTGCTGGCCTCTAGTCCTAGACCACGGCCACGATGAGCTGCAGCTCACCGACCGTTCGTCGCCGTGCTACTTCATCTGGGTTAGCCTCGCCATCGCTGAGGGCTATCATCCTTCTCCGTTAAACTGCACACACTTTTCCGTACACCCCTTTGTTAGGATCGACCTCTTGTAGATTCTTCTTGTTGTGAGTGCCGTTGCAGTGCCGGACATGTCAAAACGTGATATGACATAACTTAAGAAGTGAACCACTTTCTATGTTTTAGAGCTAGCTACCTGCTTATTTTTATATCATTTGTTTGATAGCTTTGGGAAGTTTGTACATATTCTAGTGACATTTGTGAAACAAATACTTATATTGTCGACT
Organism: Eragrostis tef; assembly: GCA_000970635.1. Classification (NCBI taxonomy): domain Eukaryota; kingdom Viridiplantae; phylum Streptophyta; class Magnoliopsida; order Poales; family Poaceae; genus Eragrostis; species Eragrostis tef. The sequence continues at coordinate 58,645 of LAPY01003236.1, read as the reverse complement.
AACATCACTTGCAGAGGTAATAAATATTCTTAGATGGTCGCAAGGCTACATAAGCATCATTATATCGTAAGCAGTCCCATATGCATGTTACAGCTCATAATCTAGAACTGTGCATTACCAGAACTCAACTTTACTGTATCTGATTGGTACTTGGAGCAATAAACTTGCATTGAGTTGTTTCATGTATGGTGAATGTTCGTCGCGACCACTTATTAGCCCTTGTTTTTTTCCTTGGGAGATTGTAGTTTATGTGTGTGAGAGAACCGAATGTCATGAGATGCTAGTGCATATATAGATCTTGCTGAATATAGAATATTATAGCACTTTTCAGAATTTTCTGTATTCTTTTTTATTTTCTAATCGTGTCTCTTTTTTAGATTTTTCTCAAAATTTGTTTCTGATTTTTTATGCTACAAAATACTCTGGATTTTCTGATTTTTTCGCGTGGTCCAAAATTGGATCCCAAAATTTGTTAGAGCTGTGGGCTCCCCCGTTTGCATGAACTAACGTCTTGTCTAGAAGCAGAAGCAGAGTATCACGTGTCAAAAAAAGAAGAAGAAGAGAGAGAGCTTCACAGCGTCAGACGAAACGAATACAATATCACTGTGTTTCTACAATGGGCCGAAAGGGAGGCCCAGGATATGGCCAATTGAATCACGGTGTTTCAGATTGGATATATAACCCGTCCTGATACAGCGAAACTGCTATCCAGCCCGGCCCAGGTACTTGGCCATCAGGCCCATCACCAGATTCACCATAACCGGTCGGCAGGCTCTGCTGCGGCCTGCAGGCTGCACGCTGGCATCCATTATCCATGTGGTCGAGCACGACCCGCCCACGCGGCCACGCCGGCCGGCGTGGTCGAAAGCGGAAAAGGACGCGACACAACATCATCATCAGCGGAAAGCAGGTCGCAATTTCCCAACACTCCGAGGCCCCGCGCGAAAGACCACCGCGCAGTGTTCCGGGCGATCGCCGCGCACCGCTCCGCCCCTTCCGGATTCCCAAACCCCCGCCGCTCTTTATTTCCCCCCTGCCACCGCTAGCAGCGCCGCTCCGCCACCTCCCGTCTCCGCCCCGCGCCGCCGCCTCCCGCTCGCGTCCCCGCGCTTGCTCTCCCGGAGAGAAGACCCGGACTCCGGCAGCCATGGATGAGGAGTACGACGTGATCGTGCTCGGCACGGGGCTCAAGGAGTGCATCCTCAGCGGCCTCCTCTCCGTCGACGGCCTCAAGGTGAGAGCAGTGCGCCACACGCCGTGCGCCCACCTCCGATCCGCTGTTCGGTGACGCCCGCGACCCCCCTTGGCAGTTACCGGTGGGTGAGGCGAGGTAGTAGATCAGGCGGTGCTGCCGTGCTGGCCCCTGTTTGATCCGGGTGTGGTGCGCTTGGATGGCCGCCTCCCCAAGCTACCGTCGCATCCGACTGCTGCGTGTGCGCGTGTGTTGGTTGGTCCGTAGAGGTTGCCTGTTGCTTCGGTGATCGTGAAATCATGAGAATGATGCCACAGTTCCTAGAATTCAAGGGCCGTTCACTGCTTGTGCTTAAGGGAAATAAGCAGATTGTTCCTTCAATTTGACCATTTTTTCATGGCCAGTTCGGTTTTGCTGGCCGTATTTGCCCTTTCACGTGCATGGATGTTCTATTTTGGGTTGATTGGGTGACCTATGCAGATCCAGACGCTGCAGAGCCTGAGTTAGCCATATCTGCAGTCTGAAAGCTACTGTATGGTGGATTTCCTTGGATCCTGAATAACTCTGTCGATGCTTTTGCAGGTTCTGCACATGGATAGAAATGACTACTATGGTGGAGACTCCACCTCCCTAAACCTGAACCAGGCAAGAGCCATAAAGTTCTAATTTGAATTTTCATTCTGCAACATTTAACGTTGTACATTGTCTCTGTATATTGTTGTGTTGGCAAGTCGTCCAGTTGGTTTGGATAGTTAATATGGACGACAAAGTATTATATTTTGTTTCCCTTCGGCGGGCGTGGTCGAAAGCGGAAAAGGACGCGACACAACATCATCATCAGCGGAAAGCAGGTCGCAATTTCCCAACACTCCGAGGCCCCGCGCGAAAGACCACCGCGCAGTGTTCCGGGCGATCGCCGCGCACCGCTCCGCCCCTTCCGGATTCCCAAACCCCCGCCGCTCTTTATTTCCCCCCTGCCACCGCTAGCAGCGCCGCTCCGCCACCTCCCGTCTCCGCCCCGCGCCGCCGCCTCCCGCTCGCGTCCCCGCGCTTGCTCTCCCGGAGAGAAGACCCGGACTCCGGCAGCCATGGATGAGGAGTACGACGTGATCGTGCTCGGCACGGGGCTCAAGGAGTGCATCCTCAGCGGCCTCCTCTCCGTCGACGGCCTCAAGGTGAGAGCAGTGCGCCACACGCCGTGCGCCCACCTCCGATCCGCTGTTCGGTGACGCCCGCGACCCCCCTTGGCAGTTACCGGTGGGTGAGGCGAGGTAGTAGATCAGGCGGTGCTGCCGTGCTGGCCCCTGTTTGATCCGGGTGTGGTGCGCTTGGATGGCCGCCTCCCCAAGCTACCGTCGCATCCGACTGCTGCGTGTGCGCGTGTGTTGGTTGGTCCGTAGAGGTTGCCTGTTGCTTCGGTGATCGTGAAATCATGAGAATGATGCCACAGTTCCTAGAATTCAAGGGCCGTTCACTGCTTGTGCTTAAGGGAAATAAGCAGATTGTTCCTTCAATTTGACCATTTTTTCATGGCCAGTTCGGTTTTGCTGGCCGTATTTGCCCTTTCACGTGCATGGATGTTCTATTTTGGGTTGATTGGGTGACCTATGCAGATCCAGACGCTGCAGAGCCTGAGTTAGCCATATCTGCAGTCTGAAAGCTACTGTATGGTGGATTTCCTTGGATCCTGAATAACTCTGTCGATGCTTTTGCAGGTTCTGCACATGGATAGAAATGACTACTATGGTGGAGACTCCACCTCCCTAAACCTGAACCAGGCAAGAGCCATAAAGTTCTAATTTGAATTTTCATTCTGCAACATTTAACGTTGTACATTGTCTCTGTATATTGTTGTGTTGGCAAGTCGTCCAGTTGGTTTGGATAGTTAATATGGACGACAAAGTATTATATTTTGTTTCCCTTACGTTTCCACTAACTTCTTGCTTTGGGCGAACAGCTTTGGAAGAGGTTTAGGGGAGAAGACAAGCCACCGGCACATCTAGGCGCAAGCAGAGATTACAATGTGGACATGGTTCCAAAGGTATTAACAGCCCCAATGGATTGAACCTTTGTTTCTTTTTCTATTACCATACCACGGCCTCACCATATTTGTGCTTGTGCGGCAAATACTAACCGGATATATCATTGTTGCATCACCTTTTGGGGGTAAACTCCATCCGCAGATTAATTTGTGTGATTTACCAACAAGGGAAATCTTTGCATATGAGTTATGACCAGTAATGGGTGGTCAAATAGTATATGGGACATGTTTTGCAGCTGATTAAAGGATGGAATACACAAGTTACATCGGGAAAATATAACCATAATTAATCTTTTATGGAGTGGCCGAGATTCATGTTTGATGATTGTGTCGGTGGAAATTTACACACAATCAAGATAGCAAAACCAAAAAATTAATAATTGCGGACTGATCCATTCCTCAGTGCTAGTCCTAGAATATCATACCAGTTCATATTAGTTGTCAAAATCAGCTAGGTTGTGTAACAGTGATGTAGGCGATTTTGGAAGATTGCACCTACAAAGCACTGGTGCTAATGAGTTGAAACTCCTCCATAGTGAAGTTCTCAACATGTACTAGCCAGGATCGCCACTAGAGCATAATTATGCCTTTACCGCCTAGTGAAATGGCGTGCCAGGATCTACCCAGACACCTCACTGCCTTTAGAAACTATGGTTCTTAATTGTAATGTTTTGTAACACTGTCACACTGTGTGTTTCTGATTTGAAAGATTGGTACAACTGGCCTAGCCTCCTTTTGGACAGATACGGATTCAATTACTGTTTACATGACAAGGAAGCAACAAACTAGGGTCATATTCCTGTTTTCTTGATATTCTGGACCACTGGTACAACAATTTTCTTGGTTTTCCTTATATGTCTGACCTAATATAGTATTTTCTGGTTATATTCTGTGCACGGTCACATATTTGTATTTTCAATACAACCACGTATCTTGCATTGGTTTTCTTAGTCCGTAATTGGACATGTTTTACTGGTATTGGAACATACTAATCCTGACTAGTCCAACCCTGGTTGAGATTACTGCTTCTTGTTAATGTCCATAGTTGTTAATGCGCTTAAGATTGATTCAGAATGCAGATCATGAAATGTTGTAAGCCTACAAGCAATATATTCTTTTGTTGGTTGCTTGATGAAAAGTATTTATATCTAACTCTCTTGTTCTGGCCAGTTTATGATGGCAAATGGTACTTTGGTTCGTACCCTCATTCACACTGATGTGACAAAGTATTTGTCATTCAAAGCTGTTGATGGAAGCTTTGTCTTCAGCAAAGGGAAGGTAATATATTCAGCTTACACTCAATAGTCATCTTGTTGGAATATTTTCTTTGGTGGATTTCCCATGAATGGGCTTGTAATCTCTATAGTCAGCACATGCTCTGGCTATCATGCCTCCTTCTAATCATGTTGCTTTGTTGCATTTTCAACAGGTTCACAAGGTTCCAGCCACTGACATGGAAGCTTTAAAATCTCCTTTGATGGGTTTATTTGAGAAACGTAGAGCGAGGAACTTTTTCATTTACGTTCAAGACTACAACGAAGCTGATCCGAAAACACATCAGGGTTTGGACCTCACGAGGATCACAACTAGAGAATTGATTTCGTGAGTAGTCCATACTGGCATGATTTCTTTATCAGTATTGCACTAAAATGAGACAACTTGCTACTGTTTTTTTCCTTCACTCGCCATTTTGCACTTTTTATGATTCTTTTATTATTCATTGTGTTATTGAATGCACCTTAAGTTGATATTTCTTCATCAACAATACATACATGTGCCATCTTGTAGTGTTATATTTGTGAAGGATTTTTTTTCTCAAACACTGTTTTGCGAAGAATTAAACAATCCAGCTTTCCAAATGTACGAAATCTGATATTTAGCCTTTGATAAGATATATCATATTCACCATTTTCTTCTGTATCATAAATATGTCATTTCTTTTCAGGAAATATGGATTGAGCGATGATACCGTGGACTTTATTGGCCATGCACTCGCTCTTCACAGGGATGATCGCTACCTAAATGAACCAGCCCTTGATACTGTAAAAAGGATGAAGGTATGTCTAGAATGAAGATTTGTTACATTGATTTATTTCCTTGAAGAAAGCAGGCTTTTCTACTAATATTGTTGTAACTTACAATTAGCTTGTTGTCTATTATTTCCTTATATTCCTGTTTTTTTAAGTTTTTTTTTTGTGGAACATGATTGTCTTCTAGCTTTATGCCGAGTCCCTTGCACGCTTCCAAGGAGGCTCACCTTATATCTACCCATTATATGGGTTGGGTGAGTTGCCACAGGTCAGTCATTCTCAGTTTAGCTAATGTTAACCCTTTGTACTGGAATCTGTTCTAAAGCATGTCTTATGGTTCAGGCTTTTGCACGTCTAAGTGCTGTTTATGGTGGTACTTATATGTTAAATAAGCCAGAGTGCAAGGTAACGCCATAAAACTTAGCTGCTAAGGATTATTTCACTTGAATGAGAACATACTATAAATATTTTTTTCTGCTCTCTGTTAATGCATTTGCAGGTTGAATTTGATATGGAAGGGAAAGTTTGTGGTGTTACATCAGAAGGGGAGACTGCTAAATGCAAAAAGGTTGTCTGTGATCCATCTTACTTACCCAATAAGGTAAATCTCTCTGTATCAATATGAAATGCTACTTTGCTTATAGATATTTGATCAATTCTCACTGAATGTTTATATGTGCCAACCAAATTTGTTGGAATTGTAAAGCCTTCTGATCTGTTCCCCTCCCTTGGCTGTTTTACCTAGATGGAGCACTGTTATTTATTGCGCTCTTACTTTATGTTTTGAACAGGTAAGGAAGATTGGAAAAGTTGCACGTGCAATTGCTATTATGAGCCACCCAATTCCAAACACAAATGAGTCCCACTCGGTCCAGATTATTTTGCCACAGAAGCAACTTGGGCGCAAGTCAGACATGTGGGGCTCTTCAGTTTTGATAATTTTTCATGCTTGAGAGCCTTAATTCATTTTGCATTGCTTGATTCTGACATGCATGCTGGTATCTGTGTTTTGTAGGTATGTCTTCTGTTGCTCATACACGCACAATGTCGCACCAAAAGGAAAGTTCATTGCGTTTGTGTCTGCGGAAGCTGAGACTGAGAATCCACAGTCTGAACTAAGGCCCGGCATTGATCTACTTGGTCAAGTAGACGAGCTGTTTTTTGACATGTATGACAGATATGAACCTGTCAATGAACCATCTCTTGACAATTGCTTTGTCTCTACGGTAAGTTTGGCAGTCTACGCTATCGAACTGGATGCCAATTTTTATTTGAATATTTGTGATTCTCAAAACATTTCTTTTTCTTCTCATTCAGAGTTATGATGCTACTACGCATTTTGAGACTACTGTGGAAGATGTTCTTAACATGTACACAGCAATCACTGGGAAGGTAAGATTCATTGTTCATTTTGTACTTTTGAATATCTTCTGTGAACATCAAAATAATACAGCTGTATCAGGTATTTACCATTAAATGTGTGGCACAAGATTGTTAGTTCATGACCTGTACTGAGTCTTTTACTAGACTTATAGTATTCAATTATTAAAAAAGACTTATAGTATTCAATTACTTTAAAAAAAGACTTGTAGTATTCAATTACCCATTCTTTGCTGGCGTCCTCTTGGTAATAGAGGTTTTGCCTTTGAATAAAATTGTCTGCTGTATATTGTCAGTTTGTGAAAAGTTGAACTTCTTGATCTTGATTCTCTGATCTTCCTGCAGACTGTTGATCTCAGTGTTGACTTGAGCGCTGCCAGTGCTGCCGAAGAATACTAGAGATTTTCATGTTAGACACTGCATTTGAAATCGAGATACCATAGTTTTGGACAATGCAGGACAAAGCCTACTGGGTGACTTGCCCGGTTGCTTCGGCTTCATATTGCGGTGCTCTGTTTCATGCCTGCTCTAGCAGCATTGTGCAAAGTTGTTTGTCTCAGACGATGAAATGATGGTTGTTTCCTTTGTCATACTTACCATGATGATCGAATGTTGTAAACTTTTAAACTATGGTCACGTCTGGTTAGAACCTGCTTGTACTCGTCAGTGATGTATCATAATCATTTATCAGCTATGCGTATGCATCTCCGTTTCTTGTTTGGAGGTAGAGTATGCTTGTATGTGCCATCACCGCGCTGAGTCCGGTTGGTACTTTTGTCCGCCTCGTCAGTCATCACATACCTGTATGCTTATAATTCGCTTTGATTAATCGAATATCGTTTGCCCATGTACGATCTCGTCCATCATCCGCAAGCCTGCTCATCAGATCTGCGGAAATGGATCTGCCTGGAGTCAAGTGTCCAACACGTGCCTCGCTTACTGATTCGTCTGGTTAGGCAGTGTAGTTGTCGCAAGTATATTTGATTAACAGGAAATAATGCTGGATCGTCGAAACAACGTGTGTGCCACCAATTGTCTCAAAATGGACCGTTTCTTTTTCTGTTGAGATCATGTCGATAATTGACTAAGCAGCCACTGATCAGTTTCAAATGACAAATCGCAAATTTCAGAATCCGGAAGAAAAGGGAAAATCGATAGCCAAGAGCGCAAATACTTCGCGAGCCGAGGACCTGCACGCGAAAGCGACCGGCATCCCATCCGCATCCGGCACCTCCTCTCGCACTCCCAAACGGCAAACCGCACCCCGCACGCACCGCCCGCTTCCTTTCGTCAACTCCACTTCTCCTCGTCGCCCGCTCTCGCCGCAGCAGCCAAGCCGCCTCTCCGAGCCAGCCGTCAGCCATGGATGAGGAGTACGATGTGATCGTGCTGGGCACGGGGCTCAAGGAGTGCATCCTCAGCGGCCTCCTCTCCGTCGACGGCCTCAAGGTGAGCTACTACCCCCTCTCTCGCCCATTTCCTCCCGCTGAAGCAGCGGCGATCCGTTTTGCTTCCGTGCCCTGATTGCGATCCCTGGTAGTCCTTCCAAAATCGGTGCTTCGAGCTCGGTCTTGGACTGGGTCGCTGGAGCACGTGAGCTCTTAGATCGGGCTCCTCTGTACGTTTGATCTGTAGTTAGATACTTAGATGTGCGCTTTGCTGCTGAGTTGGCCTGATGTGTTCGTCGAGATAATAGTCCCTTGATCCTGTGATCTTGGTGAATCCATTGCGATTGGCCATTGATCTGTCAAGTGAGTGAACTTCGTGAGCTTAACGAGGTGTAGTTCTCGGGGGGATCGGAGGCGCTGAACCCTTGCTGGATCCGGAGGGCGGAGTGGTTG
>LAPY01003236.1:36837-49469 GCA_000970635.1 Eragrostis tef | reverse complement strand
CGCCCGCTTCCTTTCGTCAACTCCACTTCTCCTCGTCGCCCGCTCTCGCCGCAGCAGCCAAGCCGCCTCTCCGAGCCAGCCGTCAGCCATGGATGAGGAGTACGATGTGATCGTGCTGGGCACGGGGCTCAAGGAGTGCATCCTCAGCGGCCTCCTCTCCGTCGACGGCCTCAAGGTGAGCTACTACCCCCTCTCTCGCCCATTTCCTCCCGCTGAAGCAGCGGCGATCCGTTTTGCTTCCGTGCCCTGACTGCGATCCTAATTACTCCCTCCAAATCTGAGTTTCGAGCTCGGTCTTGACCGGGTCGCTGGAGCACGTGAGCTCTTAGATCGGGCTCCTCTGTACGTTTGATCTGTAGTTAGATACTTAGATGTGCGCTTTGCTGCTGAGTTGGCCTGATGTGTTCGTCGAGATAATAGTCCCTTGATCCTGTGATCTTGGTGAATCCATTGCGATTGGCCATTGATCTGTCAAGTGAGTGAACTTCGTGAGCTTAACGAGGTGTAGTTCTCGGGGGGATCGGAGGCGCTGAACCCTTGCTGGATCCGGAGGGCGGAGTAGTTGTGGTTTTTGCTGGCAGTTTGGTGGAACCAAGCACGATGGCATAGGAGAAGACGGGGTATTTGTTGTGTTGCTGGCCCAAGTTTATTTATCCTAAACCCGATTTTCCATCACAGTCATATAAGCGGTTGCCCCATTTATCCCACGTCCAACTTGTGCAGTGTGGTGACAACGACGATGTCAGAGATAGGTTTTCAGGGTTTCCCAGTCCTCAGTTTCTCAAATTTGAGCCTTTGTTTCAAGGAGCGGGTCTGGGCCATCGCCAGGCAAGTGCGTGGCGTTGAAAGTTAGGCAGCAAGGACACCGCCAGCTTCTGGTTTGCTATCAGTGCGATAAAGCAGTGGAGGGACCACCAGCCATGGATCGTCGCACTTGGCAAAGAGCTGCTGCTGCATGTGAGCGCTTGGAAGATGGGGTTGTGCACTGAAGTTGTTGAGGATAGGGAATTGGTGGTGCCGGACCTGGAGATGCTTGGTGCCTCGCTGGGGAGTTCAGGAGGCTATGTGTTGTACTGTAAGACACATAAATTGTCCCCCGATACCATGAATCCAAACTGGAAATGCTGAAACTGATAAGTGACATTTTTGGAAAGATTTCTTTTCATGAAACAGTGAATACTTTTGCAAACTGCCATAATTTATGTTAAAAGGTGTCTAATTAAACTATTTCTTCAGTATCCAGGTGACATCTTAATCTTATTTGACATCCTAGCTGTTTTAGTGACATTGTGGCATAATGAGGGCGCTGCATTAGGAGTGTTATGGGAAAAGGAGAATATGCATTAGTTGTCGTAATCCTTTAACAGAACCAACATCTCTTTTCATGTAATATTTACACGTATATATTAGTAACTTAGTTTATGATAGCTGATTATGAGTTGCTCCCGAGCGTTCTGCCATTTTGATGCTCTATTTAAAGTGTAAATGTATTGTTGGACATTCACTTTGAGGTTGTCATGATGGATGCACCTGTGCTTATAGCTTGAGATTACAGGTGTTGCACATGGACAGAAATGACTACTATGGAGGAGACTCCACCTCGCTTAACCTTAACCAGGTAAGAAACTCTGAACTCCCAATGCCAGGGATGCTACATTCGTAGATAAATCTCATGTCCTTTCGAGGAAAGCTTGTGCCATACACAGTACATGATATACTTTTTTTTTATTTCACTGATATTCGTATGCTAACCATGCTTTTCACTTCAACCTTTTTTGATAGCTCTGGAAGAAGTTTAGAGGAGAGGACAAGCCCCCAGCACATCTAGGTGCAAGCAGGGATTACAATGTTGACATGGTTCCGAAGGTGCATGTATTTCCCTATTTAAATTCTTGTCAGCACAGATAGTGGATGCAGATATTTGAGAGACATAAATATGACCCCATGATGCGTTGTATTATCTTGAAATGAACGCGGTAATTTTTTTTTTGTGTGTATGTGTGCGCGATCTGATTTGGTATTCATAAAATCTATATGTAGCTATTTGGAAAAGGAACCTGCAAAGTATCGTGTCCGGGTTTCCGTTAATTGTCAATTTATTATTATAATGCTGTGAACTATTATCTACTATATGTGTTTGCCACTTGATTGTTAATAGATGTTTCTGGATTCAGTTTATGATGGCAAATGGAACATTGGTCCGTACCCTCATTCACACTGATGTGACAAAGTACTTATCATTCAAGGCTGTTGATGGGAGCTACGTTTTCAGCAGCGGAAAGGTAGTGTCTTCACTCTGTGCTCTCCCCCTATTTCTATCTTGTCAGCATCATATTTTCTGTAGGTGGTTCTTTAATTGTAAGATCATTGCATGGTCGGTAGTGTAACCTAACTTTCTCTTTCATCATGTTCAATCAGATTTACAAGGTTCCTGCTACTGATATGGAGGCTCTAAAGTCCTCTTTGATGGGTCTCTTTGAGAAACGCAGAGCAAGGAACTTCTTCATTTATGTCCAAGATTATGATGAAGCTAATCCACAAACACATCAAGGATTGGACCTTACTAGGGTGACGACTAGGGAGCTTATTGCGTGAGTACATCAGTACCTGTTGCATACAATATTTTTTTCCTATATCAATAGTAGCAGTGGGCTAACTGTAATAGCCAGCCGTGGCCTAGAAAGTCATAGGAGTGTCAGGAACAGAGGATTAACCCCATATGGCTAAGTATTGTAGCGCTAGAGTGGCATACTGCGGAACCTGGATAGCCTTTTCGGGGAAATCAAGGGAAAAAGCACATAGTGACTTACCTAGAGGGTGTTTTTGATTAGGGGTAATAGTTGAGTGGGAATGGGAATTTAGGAGACTAAATATTTTTTTTCACAGGAAAGAGTGTTTTAGAAGAATAGGGAATGTGCCCTGAACAGGATTGGGACTAACAGCCCAACTCCCATGACGTCCTTTCCCCTTCCCATCAATTGCAAAACACACCCAGAGTTGTAGGGTATCACATGATATGATTCTACATATACACGTGGTATATGAACTCAAATTTTAATATCTGGAGTGAAGAGGGAGAGGGAATCAAGAAATTGTCAGATTTAAAAGATGCATTGTATACCATTGCTTAGTTGGGACCCGTTTGCCACACATAACCTTAGGTGTTAGTCATACTTGTGGCTCATGTAACTCAGGCAAAATCAAGTTGCTTGGTTAGCAGCCACTTGTTAGTTTTCGCTGACAAGCTTTATGTGACAGTTGTTTGGATGAATGCTATGAATGCTTGGAAAAATTGTGGAAGTTTTCTGGTTCACAACATGGGTGGTTAGGATCGCCTAAATCATAAATTTGTGATCCTTGAAACATTTCTTATTAGAAAAGGAGGATGGAGTCATTATTTGCAAGAACAAAAACTACACTCTAATACAAAGATACAGCTCTCCTGCATGTTTGAGAAAACAACAAAAACTACATGGGCAAAATAAAAGTTTTATTATACACACACATGTAAAAAGGAGAAAATAGTATTTTGAGTTAATGCTCGCACAAAAGATTGTTTTGGCAAACATGTGGAATCAAACTACATCATGGCTCATGATAGAAATATCCACCACATATTCTAGAGGTAGTTAATTGGAGAGAAGTCATGTTGGTATTTATCCACCGGGGAAACAAACTAAAGAACTGATGACATGCTCCTATGAGAAAAGCTAGCAGTAGGGTCACATGCTCACAGGTGCAGTACAGAGGAGCACAAAAGAGAAATATCTGGAGAGGTGGTTTTAATCAGTGTAGCAATGAGTTAAATAGTATGATGCTCGTTTTCCACTGCTTGTGGCAAAGCAATCAAACTGTTCCTTAGGAGATGTGGCAACCTAAATTTAGTAAGAAACCAAACACCAACTTAAGAAGTTGTGGCATGACTAAGCTTGGGTGTTGGGTGTGGCAACCTTTGGTAGAAAACCAACCTCATGGCGTTTGTTGTCTTCTTGAGTTGTGTTATCATTTTAAATAACAAAAGAAAAATGTCTGCATTGACTACCGATTGCATTTAATCTTGCATATATTGCTAAACTGTATTTGTTATTTTGAAAGTAACTCTGTTTCTATTTGTGTTTCTTCAGAAAGTATGGTTTAAGTGCTGATACAGTGGATTTCATTGGGCATGCCCTTGCGCTCCATAGGAATGATCGTTACCTCGATGAACCGGCACTTGATACTGTAAAAAGGATGAAAGTAAGTCTTGGCCAAAGCTTTTTCCTAATCTTTTTGATACAACTAAATTTTCATAGTCCTGATCAATGTCACTGAGTTCCTTTTAGCTCTGCCATCACTATCGTTTGAATATGCTTTTCTTTATAGAATACAGTTTAACTTACCTGCTATGTGCATTTAGCTATATGCAGAGTCTCTTGCACGCTTTCAAGGAGGCTCCCCTTATATTTATCCGCTCTATGGGCTAGGTGAGCTACCACAGGTCAGTCTTCTTTAATCTGTTAATTCAATATTCTCACGTGGCATGTACATGTTTTATTCTTCTTAAATGGTACAATGCTTTCCGGTGCTACAGGGGTTTGCACGTCTGAGTGCTGTTTATGGTGGTACATACATGTTAAACAAGCCCGAGTGCAAGGTTTGCGTTGTCATCTTTCTTCTCATGGCACACATTGGTGACAGGAAATGGCTCTCCTTTTTCACATTTGTTATCTAACTTGCATAGGTTGAATTCGACATGGAAGGAAAAGTGTGTGGTGTTACATCTGAAGGTGAAACTGCCAAGTGCAAGAAGGTGGTCTGTGATCCTTCATATTTGCCCAACAAGGTCAATACTATCAGTCTATTTGATTTAGATAGGTTCAGAGGGACACTTTAGTGTTATACACTTATATTTTGATGCCTCCCAAGCTGTATGTCCGTATGTCCCCCTCCCCGGTTCTTATGTCATGCAAATGTTTCTCAACAGGTTAGGAAGATAGGGAGAGTTATACGCGCTATTGCTATTATGAGCCACCCCTAGTATTTTGAGTTAATTCTCGCACAAAAGATTGTTTGGCAAACATGTGGAAACAAATTACATTATGGTTCGTGATAGAAATATCCAGCACATATTCTAGAGATAGTTAATTAGAGAGAAGTCAGGTTGGTATTCATCCACTGAGGAAACAAACTAAAGAACTGATGACATGCTCCTATGAGAAAAGCTAACAGTAGGGTCACGTGCTCACAGGTGCAGTACAGAGGAACATAGAAGTGAAATCTCTGAAGAGGTGGTTTTAATCAGTGTAGCAATGAGCTAAAAAGTATGATGCTCGTTTTTCAATTGTGCTTGTGGCAAAGCAATCAAACCGTTCCTTAGGAGATACCTAAATTTAGTAAGAAACCAAATACCAACTTAAGGAGTTGTGACGCGACTAAGCTTGTGTGTTGGGCATGGCAACCTTAGGTAGAAAACCAAACAAGTCCTTAATCTTGCATCTTGCCTAGTGTAGACCTACTTATATGTAGTGGTTTGCCTCATGGCGTTTGTTGTCTTCTTGAGTTGTGTTACCGTTTTAAAATGACAAAAGAAAAATGTCTGCATTGACGATGATTGCATTTAATCTTGCTTATGTTGCTAAATTGTATTTGTTATTTTGAAAGTAACACTGTTTCTATTTGTGTTTCTTCAGAAAGTACGGTTTGAGTGCTGATACAGTGGATTTCATTGGGCATGCGCTTGCGCTCCATAGAGATGATCGTTACCTCGATGAACCGGCAGTTGATACTGTAAAAAGGATGAAAGTAAGTCTTGGCCAAAGCTTTTTCCTAATCTTTTTGATACAACTAAATTTTCATAGTCCTGATCAATGTCACTGAGTTCCTTTTAGCTCTGCCATCACTATCGTTTGAATATGCTTTTCTTTATAGAATACAGTTTAACTTACCTGCTATGTGCATTTAGCTATATGCAGAGTCTCTTGCACGCTTTCAAGGAGGCTCCCCTTATATTTATCCGCTCTATGGGCTAGGTGAGCTACCACAGGTTAGTCTACTTTAATCTGTTAATTCATTATTCTCACGTGGCATGTACATTTTTATTTCTCTTAAATGTTACAATGCTTTCTGGTGTTACAGGGGTTTGCACGTCTGAGTGCTGTTTATGGTGGTACATACATGTTAAACAAGCCCGAGTGCAAGGTTTGCGTTGTCATCTTTCTTCTCATGGCACACATTGGTGACAGGAAATGGCTCTCCTTTTTCACATTTGTTATCTAACTTGCATAGGTTGAATTCGACATGGAAGGAAAAGTGTGTGGTGTTACATCTGAAGGTGAAACTGCCAAGTGCAAGAAGGTGGTCTGTGATCCTTCATATTTGCCTAACAAGGTCAATACTCTTTCAGTCTATTTGATTTGGATAGGTTCAGAGGGGCACTTTAGTGTTGTACACTTTTATTTTGATCTCCCAAGCTGTATGTCCGAATGTCCCCCTCCCCAGTTCTGATGCCATGCAAATGTTTCTCAACAGGTTAGGAAGATAGGGAGAGTTATACGCGCTATTGCTATTATGAGCCACCCCATTCCAAATACAAATGAGTCCCACTCGGTTCAGATTATTTTGCCACAGAAACAACTTGGGCGCAAGTCAGACATGTGAGTCTTTTATCATCTCAATTTTCATCTGATGAATGGCTCAATTTACTCTCACGTTACTTTGTTTGATGGTTCATTATCCTAGCTACCCTTAGTTATGACACGGCTTTGGCATTCTTTTGTTAGGTATGTTTTCTGTTGCTCGTACACGCACAATGTTGCACCGAGAGGGAAGTTCATTGCCTTTGTGTCCGCAGAAGCAGAGACTGACAATCCACAAGCTGAGCTAAAGCCTGGAGTTGATCTACTTGGCTCTGTGGATGAGATATTTTATGATGTATATGACAGATATGAGCCAGTGAATGAACCATCTCTTGATAATTGCTTTGTCTCAACGGTAAGATTTTGCAGTGTATGATAACATAATAAATATTCTCGATGCTGCAGAGTAGCTACTAAGTCTTTATGGCGGTTTCTCCTTTCAGAGCTATGATGCAACCACACATTTTGAGACAACTGTAACAGATGTTCTTAACATGTATACAATGATCACTGGAAAGGTAACATATGGCTGAATCTTTTATAATCTGTTGACTCGATGTAGCCAGGAGTAGTTGGTTACTCTAGTGTGCTACTACATTAGTATAAAAGTTCCTATTCACTTTGAAGAAATACTTTTATGCTTTTATGCAGTTGGTACATCTAGCTGTGCAATTATTTTAATTTCTAATTAAGGACTCAAAATACTGATGAAGTAGGTGTCTATGCCCACATACTCTGCTGATATATTTTCATGCAGAAAACTCCCCCTCTTTTATCTTTGTGAAGATTTACTGAATCTATTAGTTCAATCGACTGTTAATGTTCCATTTATGGATTTGACCTTTCTATCCTAACTGTACTCTTCATTGCAGACGGTTGATCTTAGCGTGGATTTGAGTGCTGCTAGTGCTGCAGAAGAATACTAGATTTCATAATCGTAAGACCATGTTCAAATCAGATACTCACATCCTCGGGAACAACACCAGGCAAACCTTAATGGATCAGTGCGGGTTTATTCCAGTCCAGATTACATCACGTGTTCTACTGTTCTGCTCAATGTCTACCTGCTTGTTTGTTGCTCGCAGAAATATGCAAAATTGTTGACTCATGTTCATTGGACGATGGTGGTTTTATTTACTGAAGTAATGATGGAAATGTGTAAAGCCGTATATAGTGAACATTGACGGTGACTATTGTGGCTTTATATGATGTACCATAACAGTTAAGTTAATTTGCATGTCTAGTTCTTCAGGGTCGTGTTCGAAGCGACTTCTTATACTGGAGTGCTCCCCGAGCCACATTTTTCAGTGGCACCACACCCTACCACAATATTTGTGCTCGAGCGTGACAAACAATACCTTTCAGCTTTTGTGATGGAGATTGCTCGCCACGAGTTTTGTGATTTTCGGCATGCTAGTAACTGAATTTTGTAGGCACATGGGGTGGAAGTTGAAAGATTTGGCTCTAGTTAAATTCTCATTTATGGCTTTGTTGTTGCTGCCGTTGCAGGCGTCATCATATCCAAAGGCTCCGCGGCTGCTGTTTACCTCATACGTTCTTTTCATGCTAGTTTTGGCCTCATCTTTTAGGAGCTGCACTGTGTCATACTAAGTCCCAGAGTAAACACTCTTATCCAATCAAATTAGCCGCCATGGTTTGACTGAAGCAACCAAGAATAATCAAGGGCATCTCGAACATTGTCTCTGAATTGTAGAACTTTAGGGGAGTTTCTGCGACTGATGACTATTGCATGAGACACCTATAACACGACTGTTTTGTGTCTGCTGTAAGTGAAGCTATCAGCAAAAATGATGGCACATCGATGAGGCTCCGTGTTTCTTTCATAGACATTTCAGACAAAAGATTTACACTGCTGTTAGCTTAAATTCTTTGTCTGAAACGGCAATACAATAAATCAGAGGTAGTACAGGAATAACGCTCATAATACAAGCCATTGCTCTGCAGATCACACTTCCAACGGCCTCGTTCCTCCTGCCGATTTAGCCATTTCAACTAGCCGAATCGGATGTGTTCATTCATTCGCCTATATGCTGTTGCACTCCTTCAGGCATTTTTTACCCTTGGCCTTTTGCGCCCAGCCCAGGACGCCATGCTGCACATGCTCGTTGAAGATTTCCTTCTTGTAGTAGCTCCCCATCTTTGAGCACAAAGAGAGCACAACATCCATTGATCAGCGATGAGCATTGCACCATTGCAATTGTATCTGACAAACGATGTCGAAAAACGACTTACCTGGGTAACAATCGCATACAGAGGCAGGGTGCTATAGCTGCACATAAGTTGAATAATGATCCTGCAGGTAGAAGGATGAATGCGGGGGTCAAATTAACATATTCATGTCTGCCGTTTAAATTCCTATTTGGTTATACAATTGAAGCATGCATTACCCGACAACAAGCCTCGGCACCAGAAAAGTAATGTTGTCCATGAAGCAGGATTCAAATCCGTAAGTGATCTTGAAAAGGAAAATGGAAAAGGTTTCGCAGATGTTGTGATCAGTCATTACTTCCAAGTAACACTTTGCAAACATATCATGTCGCAATGCATCCTTACCAGTATATAGAAGAAGAATGCAAGCTCAAATGCATTCTGAAAAAGAATGAAGTGGATTAGGTGCAGGACGATTCTCGGCTGCCCGAACCAGAAGTGCTCATCCGATGGATTTACAACCAAATCCCCCTCGATTGCTATGTGCTTCTCAGCAACATCATACGCTAACTCAGATATGACGTGTTCGAGCTTAGTGCCAACGGCTAACAGAAGCTGCAAGAAGTAACGAAATGCCGAGTAAGCTCCTAGTCCTGAATGCTTAGACACTGGTCACTCACAGTTCTGTTTGTTCAGAGTATGTATAAGGACTTCAAAACAAACACATTAAATATGTGCACTTACAACAAGGGGAACGAATGAAATCCAAAAGTATGTGTGCCAACCTGCAGATGGGGTTTTGAGAAGCTTAGATACCGAAATATTACTACACTACCTGGAAGATTGTTTAGGTGCTATAGAAATCATAAAATTGCATTTTACAAAGGATCAAATGAGCTTTACCATCAACATTAAGCAGCAGAAATATCACCACAAACACCCACAAGGCCCAGCTAAAAGTAGGCAGAAACAGTAAGCATGGTTAATATTATTGATGAAGTAAATTTACTTCAAATTTTAAAAGAATATATAAAGCTCTGTGCATACCTTGTACCGACTATTTTCTTAAAGTCAGACTCTAAAGCCCTCAGCATGTACTTGTGGAAATCAAATTTTGGGTTTGCACGGCAGTGAGTCTGCAATAAAAATAAAGTATGTCATGTTTACATTCAAGGAAAGAGCACAACATTAGCTTTGTCATCACCTGATCATTACCATGATAAAACCTAGACGCATTGTGGTGTAGTCTGCTTTAGTTACTGATCCACGAAATTGCTTACAAAAAGAATGCTGAAGGGACAAAAAAAGGACGAAAAAAAAGGCTGATTAGCTTATCAGTATTCTGTGAAGAAAAACATAATAAAGTAATTGTCAACATGTAAATAAAAATTGTATCCCAAATTGATTATTTCGCTAATGCTCTACCCAGAAAACTCTAACAGGATTTCTAATATAACATTTATAGAACATGAAAAATTGTCACGCTATAAAACTATTTTTCAACAAAACTCTAATTTGCCATAAGTTTAGATAGATTTAACTATTTTCTGTACTAAAAAATGAAGTTTCACTGGATGCAACCTCAAACATCATTGTTTTTCTAACGGAACAGGGATATGCAATTTTTGTATATAAAAATATCTAATTGTGGAAAACTTGAAGTCCATTTCGTACCAGCCAGCACAGTATCATGGAATCTTTGCCAATACCCTTGTAACGTTCCTTGATAAATTCAAGTTGATGCACATGAGTCACCCTAGTAGGTCCTGCAATTTCATAGAATTGTATCATCCTACCATTAAATACGAAGAGGTCTATTGTGAAAAAAGGTCATAGACAAACGCAATTTTTATTTTCACAAGGATTTATCTGTTTCCAATTTTGACAAAGATTGCCCTCAAGCTGCAAATGTGTCGTCGCACAAAAATATGATAAACAAGCATGGTCTTTGTTGTACCATTTTCAGCAGCATTTTGTTTAATTTCGTCCTCCCACTGTTTCCATTTCCGTATCTGAGTAAACAAAAATATAGTAAGATATAGCTGTCATAAGCACAGAGAGCATGGCTTAAGTCAAAGCAGCGAATACCATAGGCGACTTACCTTAGCACCTCCCAAAAGCATAGTTGTAGCACTGAAAAAAACATGCGAGACAGCCAGGACAAATATGAAAATATGCAGCTGATGTAAGGCCTCAAGGGACAGCAGTGGAACTTTTCCCTGTGAATAAAAACAAGCACTAAAATTATTTTATACCACTAAAAATTATAAAAATTAACACGTAACTAATGCTTATTGGGGAAAAAGACATGAGATAGAATTGTAGAAACAAAACGGTGTAGAAAGTTTTTTTCACTAGTCTAGGACTGTCAGAAGGGAGTGACAGATTAAGCTAAGATACTTGAATGTCCAATCAAATTATATACTCATCTACGCTTCTTAAGAGAAACATGTTTGTTTTTGCCTTCAATAAAACACGAACAACCAACATCAGAATGTATGAACAATGAGCGTGTTATCCGGATAGAATGATCCAGTCAGTTCACCTCCTTCTGGCAGATCCCTGCCTGGGCCTTAGCTGCTTCCTCAGTGAGCAGCCTCCCGGGCCTGATGCCGCCAAGAATTTCAGCGGCAATAAAACTCGCCTTGGTGACGCCCAGCCCAGCAGCATGGTCATCTACAGGCCTTTGGCATGGCAGCATGTTGTCTGTCCAGCTTGGGGGAATGCATATTTTTATGATCGTCTCTTGGAGCACCGTCAGCAACAGGGAGATGAACCCAAGAAGCATCAGCTCTGCATTACAACAACGTGAATTAAGGGGAAAAAAACTCCAAACATCATTAATTAATTTTTCAAGGCCCTCTTGTGGCTGATCATACAAAATAATCTGTTTAGCCAAAAAGTGCTGGGGCCACCGTAGTATGATTTCTATGATAATTTGGAAAGTACAGAACACTTTCTCTTTACTTCTGGTGTCATCAAATTTATATGGGCTTGTGTTGGCCAGGTCTTGGTTCCAGATGCGACGTCCCTATTGTTTTTCCTTTCTGATGGGCATGCAAATTTATCTCAAAAAAAAAGATGGGCATGCAAATATTTTCTCATGCTAACAAATCAAGATGTTTGGTTTAGCTGCTAGGTTCAGGATGCACATGGAAACCTACAACAAGGCTAGCTTTTGAAGGTGAGAACTCAGTTATAAATCTCCTGCCGGAGAGATTGCTATATGCCTGTGGTTGAAACTCAGGACAGCATTCAGCAAGGTGCGGACCGGCACGGCAGCTACTGCTTTAGAGGCGACACTGAATATCAAGATGCTCGCCCAGAGGAAGCTACTGTTTTGAAGGTGTTACACTCAAGCACCTCATCCATCGGATGGTATTCTGCGAATCCAATTATGATTCGTCATCCCTTTGGAATGTCTTTTGAGCTGGCTGTTAGTGGTCAAGTACCTTGTCTTCTTTGACACTTGGATTCCATGTGTTTTTTTGTTGGCAATTAATCATTTAATCATGTCATGTTTCTTGAGCTAGATTGTTGGGTTTGTATTACCTTCTTTCACCTTGAGTAGCGCCTCGTAGAGCGGCCTTTGGTTGTTCTTCTTGAGCGTCTGCGTGCCCTCGCAATAACACAAGTGAGAGGCTCAGCTCACCAGCGTCAGCTAGCGTGACACAGTCAGCATGCAGAAGAGAATAACTAAAGAAGGCAACAACAAAATCCAGCGCCTACTACGTACGTACCTTGCCGAGGTGATGGAGGCCCCGCTCGGCGGCGAGGGAGATGACCACGATGATGGAGCAGACCCCCGCCACGATCCACGTCGGCGTGAACTGCAGAGCCGCCTCCTTG
>LAPY01003236.1:16134-26308 GCA_000970635.1 Eragrostis tef | reverse complement strand
CGAGAGGGAAGCAACCCCCCGCCACGATCCACGTCGGCGTGAACTCCAGCGCCGCCGCCTCCTCCCCGCCCCCGCCCGACATCGCCGTTCCCTTCCCTTCCCCTTCCTCACACGGATATCAACACCCTCCGGAGCCTGCACGCGCTCGAGTGCGGGGCACAGGCGGAGGCGGAAGCGAAAGGAAGAGGAACTGTTTCTAGGAGAAGAAGAAGTGGCGGTGGTTGTGGTGAATAGTGGGAACCGTCGTCACCGGCGCGTGGGACGCGCGGAGTGGGGCGCGGTTGTTTTTTGGTCTGATGAGGGCGGTCGCGCGGCGCGTCTCCCCGAGTAAACAAGGTTACAAGAATCTTCGGTACGTTTCTGCTTCGGGCGGCGCAGTTCAAAACCAGGGATGGCAAAACGCGAAAAAGGAAAGAACCCGACGCCACGCGACGCGCCGCCCTCCGGCCTTCGCTACCCAATCCACCATCTTGATGAAGAAAAACGTGGTGTCCGCCAGGCTGCCACCCGTAGTACCATGTCCGTTTCTGTTCAGCGATGCCGGCCGCCCTGTCAATGACATATTCACACGTGCCAGATCTTATCTGAGAACTTGGGAAATTACCTCTGTGTAGAAAGTAAAAATATCACACTTGATCACCAACACTTTACGTTATTATTTTGGTATTGTCTATTTTTCACAAATTGAAAAAAAAATCAGTTTGCAAAATGGACAAGATAATAATATCCATTTCAAGAAGAAATGCAGAAAAGAAACTGAATGCATATGATGCACATCTTGGGAATGTTATTAATGTTTTGAAAGATTCGGCTTAACTTGTTAAGCGTACCCTCGCAAAAAAACACTTGTTATAAGCGTAAAATGCTGAGTATTGAGAGTGGGTTGGACAAATCGGTGTGCAAAATAACTGCATGCTTTCTTCACTCGAGTTGTCTTGTCTATGACCCAGCTTGTCGTGCCTTCGTGCCTCGCTTGACAAAGGAAGGCAAGCTTTTGTCAATGTGTTGTTTGGTTGTGTGGCCTTCTTTTCTTGCATCCTGATTTATCAGTTCTTCCCTCAAAACTGCGATTTTCATAGCTTACAAGAGCTAGCAGAGAGACTCGTTTTGGACAGCAACTGAAACAAATCTCCTGCTCAAACAAGCATATCCTTGCCCGGCAAAGCACGCTTCTTTATAACCATTCCCACGAGGCCCCGAAGACAAGATGACTCGATGAGCGGACAGCAAGGAAACAAACAAGCTGAGTAGGTGAGCTTGATAAGCTCTTAAAAAGCGCATAATGCCAGTATTCTAGACGTGCCTTGGGAGTAAGTGAACAATGATTTGATGATTAAGCCCCTAGATTCACTGCGTGAAAGTGGTCCGTGCGTCCAGGTCTCGAAGCCGACCTCTGCCGGTCGGTCGGTCTGTCGATCGGCCTGCAGCTTCGGCACGTGCCAGGTGGATGCAGCCGGTTACTCTGAATCGGTGGGCATGAAACCAGCAGCGTCACGCGAAGCGAAAAGTAAGAGGCTGACAGTGGGCCAACATCCAGGTGGGACTGCAGCAATGAGGCTTAAGATTGGTTGGCAGTTGGCACGTGACGTTCGGCTCCATACGCGTCGCTCAGATCCTCACCTGCTTGTGGGGCCATCCAACATTTGAGCGGTAGACCTGTACTTGTGAGTTGTGAGTACTTTCCCGGACGCGGATTTTCCACCAACGACCTAGCTTGAGGATGCTATCTTAACCGTTGGATGTGCAAGGTTGGTGGCGCTCGGGCATTGAAGAGAGTGGAGTTGGATCTGCTTAATTCTTTTTTGAAATTCTGAAATCTAGGTGCGCTAGGTAGCTGTAGGTGACTGTTTGTCGCCGTTCTCAAGAACATGTTGCCGGTTTTCGTGTTCTCCGGTGCAGGAGGAAGCTCGATTTTGCGCCACATGCAGCAGGACCATGGCGTCTGTTTAGATGTTCAGGAGAACATCTCATTTTGGGAGAGTGACGTCCAACCCATTTGCAGAATACTTTCAACTTAAGCACCCAATTTTTATAGTGGTTTCTTCGTGCAGCAATGTTTGCCTTCGATTATTGACAATCAGTATGGTGTTTCGTGCAGTCTCGTTTCTAAATATTAGGAAATCTTGTGTTCTTGAATTGCTAATTTGACGGTACACATGGGATTCAAGAAGCAGCTTGTCGCAGCTGCAGCTAGCTATAACACCCTATTGAAGTTAAATGTGTTTTGGCCGATGTAGTTGGCATACTTTGGCACTACATAATATTTCGGCAAGTAGACCGGTTAATGACGTTGTGTAGTTTGCGTGATCTGGAAAGATTTCGGCAAGTACACACAAGCGTCCGTATGTCTTGCAATACGTACTGTAATCACCGGAGTATTTCATTAATGGTGTTGGCTGTCGTGATCAGATTTTAGTTTGGACGTGTTTGTGTGTCTGTGTATTTGTTGCTTTTTTCTAGCTACTTTCGAAGCATTCTTGGTGTTTTTAATTTTTCCCAGAATAATGCATGGCTTAGTAGGTGCTCCTGTGCTCCAAATTAATTAAAAGAAGCACCTTCAAATTTGTATAAGAAATTCTAACAAAAAAATCTGACTGAATGGTGCATGTTGTCGAGATGCAACAAGTAACAGTGCAAAGTACAAAAAAAGAAAAAGTAAAATCAGCCTGATCATGGCGGCCCAAGGATTCATACGAAATGATGAAAATGCTGCGGAGTGCGGGTTACCTGGGGCATTGAATGTGTTTACTATGCGCTCTTTGTTTGAAATCCACATGCTCCCACGAACAATGGAGATTCTGCGACCGGGAGCTGGAACACGCAGTAACTCAATGTGTCAGACCTATGGGTTCCGGCCGGTCTGAGGGATTTCGCCTTTCCTAAGTGGAAAATGCTGCGGGTATCTCTAGATGACTGAACGGTCAAGATAGGATCCTGAGCGCAGGATGTCTTCAAAATCGAATTAGCCGTACTTTCCCAGTGGACGCAACGTTTTTCGTTTGGAGTACAGGCAGGAGTAGACGGCAAGGACCGCTTCGTCCGTTTTCATGCCACTTGTCAGTATGACTCACCGATAAATCTGAACTGCAGATTGAGGCTTTGACCAAAAAACAAAATAATGGCCCAACAATCAACCCCCATGGCTATCATGCGTTCATCAATCGTAGTCTCAATTATTCACATCTCGCAAGATGCACGGAACGGCACAAACGCCCCGACCTGCTACGCCCAGTTGCATCTTGGCAAGATGCGCAGCCAAACTTGCACGAGATTGCCCTAGAAAAGTCACATCAAGGATATATGGCCTTTCGGGCGAAAAACATATGATCTGGTGGAAGAAAAATGATGCCTCCAAAGGGGAGGACATGATGCTTACCATGATTAAAGAAGCAAGGCAATCAGCGATCCATCAAACTGCTTATCAAAAAGACTGGAAGAGAAACCAAGAGGCAATCGTGGTAAGCAATATTCAATAAGAGAGAGAGCAAAGGATAAGTAAATAGCTTATGGATAGCATATCCCTCAAGCCAAGGATTAATCAGTCGACCTCCGTTTGTACCTATATTCCGCTCTCCTTCATGAATCAGTGTTCTGAACACTTGCAGCATTGCACAAACAGCAAGCCGGAGTTAGAAACATCGCAATGTTCCATTCGTTCTGGTCGGAGTTGTGTTTCTTTTGCGAGTGTTCCCGAGTGTGTTCACACTCTAGTTTTTAATGAAACCCCTTACTCAATAAAGCCCTCCCATTCCAAAAAAAATGTATTTGCAAACATGATAATGTTGCTGCACGAGATAACAAGTGACAGCTACTTAATATTGCTAACATGCCAGTAGACAAGCACATGGCGTGCTTTGCTCGCTAGGCAATCAATAATATTGTGGAATCTCTACCAACACCCTCAAAATGATGTATCATGAATTCAAATCAGTGAATTCAGGTCATTTTAGACCCAGTAGTTCAATCAATGTGGTAAGAATTAGATTCCGACACCATTTCCAGCATAATGAATTTGATCATCCTAATTTTTGCGCCACCATACCAAGTGATCAAAATGTGTAAAAATTGAATGATAATGAAGTTATAGATCCAATACAAGCATGGGAGGCACCTGAAATTAAGCTAGCTGAATGCTAGGAGTAGTTCTTTATACACTACTAGTAAAATGATACACCAGGCTGATCTTCTAACGACCTCAGGACAAACTAACAATATATACCTCTATGACATTATTGATTATATAAACTAAATAACAGTAAGAAAAGATTGCAATTCTAGCATCAGTGTTAGCAACCGAGACACAAATACTGATATCATACCTAAAGTGTATTCAACACTTCTGATCGTTGAACATAGTTGATAGGCAATCCTACTTCAACATGGTACTACTAGTACACTGTCCACCCAGAGGTTCCTTTATGATGTCTGATCCTCTCACTTGATAAGTATCTACCAAGGAAAAGATAGGTAAACATGGCTTCAACCCAAAGACTAAAACACCATTGGATATATGAACAAAAGAAATATATCATTCATTTGTTATATCCATCTTGTGCATCAGAGGCTGTGGAAGTCACGTGAAGTACATAGGACCAATAGAAAATAGCAACCCTTTACATCAGTGCTTCCACGATTGATTCAGAAGACTATTCAAATAACTGAATTACATGCTCTTCAACACTTCTATCTTGAAAGAGAGTTAAACAGATCATCCAATATTGTTAATGGTGCTAGTACTAAAAACTTCCATCCTCTCTCTTACCACATGATAGCTCCTACTATTATCACTTGCTACATAGCGGTTGGAGCATCTGAACAAAGTTCAGAGGAACCAAGACATAAAATTCATGAAAACTTCATTTGGGTAACCAACATTATGACACACTAGTAATGGAAGTCATCTGAAAATTTGTGAACTTAACAATATTTGATGTATAAATAGCCAACCCGAAAATATTGATCCACTGGCTATTTCACGAATATGAACAGGGATCCCAGCCTAGTGTTTTGACAATTCATGAATTCAACAAAAAGAAAAATGATGTCAAGTCAGTTTCTCGCAGAGCAGGAAGAGCTTGTTAAGAAAGAGCGAAAAAATTTCTGTTTTCTGTACTTTTGCTCTTCCTTATAAGCATTACAAAGAATTGACATGGAAAGAAAGGTAAGAGCTGCCACCATACCTAAAGGCCTAAGGATGATGCCTCCAAAGGGGAGGACATGATGCTTACCATGATTAAAGAAGCAAGGCAATCAGCGATCCATCAAACTGCTTATCAAAAAGACTGGAAGAGAAACCAAGAGGCAATCGTGGTAAGCAATATTCAATAAGAGAGAGAGCAAAGGATAAGTAAATAGCTTATGGATAGCATATCCCTCAAGCCAAGGATTAATCAGTCGACCTCCGTTTGTACCTATATTCCGCTCTCCTTCATGAATCAGTGTTCTGAACACTTGCAGCATTGCACAAACAGCAAGCCGGAGTTAGAAACATCGCAATGTTCCATTCGTTCTGGTCGGAGTTGTGTTTCTTTTGCGAGTGTTCCCGAGTGTGTTCACACTCTAGTTTTTAATGAAACCCCTTACTCAATAAAGCCCTCCCATTCCAAAAAAAATGTATTTGCAAACATGATAATGTTGCTGCACGAGATAACAAGTGACAGCTACTTAATATTGCTAACATGCCAGTAGACAAGCACATGGCGTGCTTTGCTCGCTAGGCAATCAATAATATTGTGGAATCTCTACCAACACCCTCAAAATGATGTATCATGAATTCAAATCAGTGAATTCAGGTCATTTTAGACCCAGTAGTTCAATCAATGTGGTAAGAATTAGATTCCGACACCATTTCCAGCATAATGAATTTGATCATCCTAATTTTTGCGCCACCATACCAAGTGATCAAAATGTGTAAAAATTGAATGATAATGAAGTTATAGATCCAATACAAGCATGGGAGGCACCTGAAATTAAGCTAGCTGAATGCTAGGAGTAGTTCTTTATACACTACTAGTAAAATGATACACCAGGCTGATCTTCTAACGACCTCAGGACAAACTAACAATATATACCTCTATGACATTATTGATTATATAAACTAAATAACAGTAAGAAAAGATTGCAATTCTAGCATCAGTGTTAGCAACCGAGACACAAATACTGATATCATACCTAAAGTGTATTCAACACTTCTGATCGTTGAACATAGTTGATAGGCAATCCTACTTCAACATGGTACTACTAGTACACTGTCCACCCAGAGGTTCCTTTATGATGTCTGATCCTCTCACTTGATAAGTATCTACCAAGGAAAAGATAGGTAAACATGGCTTCAACCCAAAGACTAAAACACCATTGGATATATGAACAAAAGAAATATATCATTCATTTGTTATATCCATCTTGTGCATCAGAGGCTGTGGAAGTCACGTGAAGTACATAGGACCAATAGAAAATAGCAACCCTTTACATCAGTGCTTCCACGATTGATTCAGAAGACTATTCAAATAACTGAATTACATGCTCTTCAACACTTCTATCTTGAAAGAGAGTTAAACAGATCATCCAATATTGTTAATGGTGCTAGTACTAAAAACTTCCATCCTCTCTCTTACCACATGATAGCTCCTATTATTATCACTTGCTACATAGCGGTTAGCGCATCTGAACAAAGTTCAGAGGAACCAAGACAGAAAGTTCATGGAAAACTTAAATAAAGAAAGGAAATGCCATTCATTTGGGTAACCAACTTATGACACACTAGTAATGGAAGTCATCTGAAAATTTGTGAACTTAACAATATTTGATGTATAAATAGCCAACCCGAAAATATTGATCCACTGGCTATTTCACGAATATGAACAGGGATCCCAGCCTAGTGTTTTGACAATTCATGAATTCAACAAAAAGAAAAATGATGTCAAGTCAGTTTCTCGCAGAGCAGGAAGAGCTTGTTAAGAAAGAGCGAAAAAATTTCTGTTTTCTGTACTTTTGCTCTTCCTTATAAGCATTACAAAGAATTGACATGGAAAGAAAGGTAAGAGCTGCCACCATACCTAAAGGCCTAAGGACGACTGAACATTAGCAGGTCAGCTACCAGAATTCACTACAAGAGCACTTCCCACCCTCAAAATGGTGAAAACGACTAGCATCTCTCACAACAATCTTCCTCTGTGTAATTTCACTGATTAACTTCATTACTGTATGGCAGTCCGCACAAACCCGAAGATTTTTTACAACCCGAATCACGGACCCTGGAGGCGACTTGAGTATGCCAAAAGCCACAGCCAGCCTCTCACTGTGCAAGAACAGATGCTGCTCCTTTTCATGCTCTTCCAAGTCATGCATCACAGAACTAGTATCAGGAACATAACCCCTCTTACGCATCTCTGAGACCAATTCAGCAAGAAAACCAGTAATTTCTTCTCTAAGATCGAGTGGAACCTCGCCAGCATGAAACAGACGGAAATCCTTTCCAGCTTCAGTCCAGCTGTAGCCAGGCTCTTTTCTTATTTCCATCTCGGCCATGAGATTTCTTACCTTGGACACAGAATCCCATTTGCCATTCACTGCATAGACATTGGATAGCAAGATATACGTCGAAGGATCTTTTGGTCTCAGCTCTAGTAACTTATCAGCAACTCTCAGACACATTTGAGAATTGTTGTGCTTCTTACAGGAGCTCAACAGAGCACCCCAAGTAGCTTCATCAGGTTCGTATGGCATATTTGTGATTACTTCTTCAGCTTCTGATAAATATCCTGAGCGACTAAGAAGATCTAGATAGCAAGTGTAGTGTTGCAGTCCAGGATTGATGCCATAGTCCCGCTTCATTGAGTCAAACAGTTGCTTCCCTTTCTGAACAAGACCAGCATGACTACAAGCATAGATCAACCCAAGAAATGTCACCTCATTGGGCTTCACTCCTGCACGAACCATCCTATCGTAAAGAGCTAACACCTCTTCAGCTCGACCATGCTGCGCCTCCCCAACAACAATTGTTGTCCATGATATGACGTCAAGGATTGCAATCCCCTCAAAAACTTCCCTAGCAGAGTGTATGTCGCTGCATTTGGAGTACATGTCAACCAGTGCATTCCCAACGATCATACTGGACAAGAACCCCAATCTCACCGCAAAACCATGCAGCTGCCTGCCCAGCATAAGTGCAGCCAGGTCTGCTGCTCCTCCGATGACAGTTGACAACACGAACGCATCATCAATCTTGACACCATCTCGCCTCATCTGGACAAACAGGTCAACTGCGCTAGCATTGTCTCCAGCCTTCACAAACCCAGAGATGAGCGCAGTCCACGTGAGCAGACTGCGCATAGGCATACTCCGGAAGAGCTCAAGCGCCTCCTCTGTACAGCCACTTGACGCGTACCCGGAAACCATCGCAGTCCACGCAATGCTGTTCTTGGCACCGAAACTGTCGAACACCTTCCGGGCATCCTCGAGCACGCCGCACTTGCAATACATGTCGACCAGCGACGACTTCGCCGCTGTAAGGGGAGGTGACGAAGTGCGCGTGGAGCTGCCTGCCGAGGCGAAGGCTGCGCAGCTTGGCGGCGCTAGTGACGAGAGAGGCGATGACGAAGTGGTCCGGGCAGAGCGCGTCCTCGGAGAGCATGCGGCGGAGGATCGGGAGCGCGCGAGCGGGGGTGGACGAGTGGGAGACGGCGGTGAGGAGGGAGGAGTAGAGGTACAGGTCCCGGCGCGGCGTTTCGTCGAACAGCCGGTGGGCGTCGGGGAGGAGGCCGGACTTGGCATATGCCGAGACGAGTAGCACCGGGGTTTGAGGGCGGCGGGAGACCCCTTCCTTGAGCAGAAGCGCGTGGGCGCAGCGGACCGCCAGCGGCGAACCCGGCGCCTGGGCGAGGGCGACGGCGCGGGAGGCGGTGGGAGAGAGCATGCATGGGGTTGCTGTTCAAACGGCCGCTGCAGGGCCGGGTCTACTCCACACTCAGCCGACGACCTGGCATCCCCTTATTCACGAGCCCATCTGAGCCTTTCGTCTCTTGTCAGGACGGCTAGGATTTCGTCCTGTCGCAACTGGCGTCGCCCGAAGCTGAAGAGACTCTGCGCCGCTCAAACGTAAACTGAAAACTTTTGATTGCAAACTATACTTCACAAGTTCCATATGAGCCTTCTCGAGGATAGAGACCAAGAGGCAAGAGATGATGCAAAGTAGTCTGCTGTCTACCTCCAGCCAGTAACTTTCATGAGTAAAGTCCTAAACTTTTTTTTTATTAATGCTCATGCTAGGAACAAGTTCAACTGTGCGTTGTAGCTAGTGCCTCTTGCTTGCCTTTTTGGAAGATACTGTGCGTTGCGCAAGCACAATTTCAAGAACATGAAGGTTTGCATCAGGCTTGAATGCAGAGATAGTGTAGCCAACTCCTGTTGTGATTTAATTGGAGTAACTAGATGTGCCATGAACTGAAATGTTCATTCAGAACAACCGTAACCTCTGTCGTGTACTAATCCTGAAACTGCGTCGATCATATCATTCTTGTCCATGGGAACGATGAAAACGATTGCCAGATTAGTAGGTGGTCTGCTGCAATAATATTTGAGCGCACTTTCCATAGATGATTCAGAGCTCGCCGGCTTGTTGGCCATGGAATAGTGCTTCTCGCCCTGCACTCATCTTCAGAAGTATGTGTAGTGTTCAGACAAAATTTGAAAAGAAGGCTTCACTAACGCGCGCGAATGGGAAAAAAAAAAGAATCAGGCTTGTGTGTATATGTTCAGTGACTGAAGTTAGGGTTATCGGTGAATAGATGGATGCCAGAGAAACACATTTTTTCCTCAGTGATTTCTAGAATGTAAGACACCTGCTGGTATGTGGTGTGAGATCGATTTTCAGGTGATGGGCAATCGATCGTCGCAGTTGAAGGATCCGTGAAGATAATGACATGCCTCTGTGAGGAAGGGTAACTGGGGAGAAAGCAGCGCCTCTGCGCCTGAATGTGTCTGGCCACCGCGATCCTGATGCCACGGCGCTTCGGCCATCGGCATCTGCAAGGGGCGAATCCGCCGCGCTCCAGAGCGCAGCTGCTCGATCTGCTTGCACCAGGCGAACCGCACGTGCGTCTCCGCCCTAGGGTCACTTCTGCGGAAGTCATTCATGCGGGAGATGGGCTCACCATCCCGGAGGTCAGGACGGCGG
>LAPY01003234.1:40399-54437 GCA_000970635.1 Eragrostis tef | reverse complement strand
TGTTGCGCCTGATCTGATGTTTTTCTCCTTGTTTTCTTGATGAATCTATCCGGGCATGGCTAGCTCTTGTATGGACAGATCTTGGCTGCAACGAGTCAAGATAAAACAAGAACATACGAAAAACAAAAAACATACCGTAGTTTACCGATCTGCTGGACCTAATCCTCGATTAGAGTATGCTGATAACGTGTTAGGTTATCGGCGGAGCAAAACTGGAATAGAAGAGACAATATTCTTTATTGTAAAATTCTGATGTCAGAGTTACACAGGGGGTCTCCTCAACTATTTATATGGGTGAAAACCTAACTTCGTGTTGGGTCTGGATTCGATAAAGGGCCCACATGGACTAAGACATCTCCTTTTAGAAGATGTGTCTGGCCCAATAAGAGTTTTACAACAATTATGTGTCCACGCGCAACCCTCTGACTGTTGACTTCGTTAGTTAAGCTGGCTTAATTACAGCACATGTGGCCGGTTGTAATAATGCGAGCAAACATGTGGCTTAACAACTAACCGATGTACTTTGCTCGTACTTGTTGGAGTAGTAATTTTCTCAGGCACAGTTGAAGTCATCGATCTCCAGCGCTGGCAAGTCCCCAGGAACTCGTCAACTGCAAACCCTCTTCCTCCCTACGCATATATGCGAATCAATTGATTGAGGTGACTATTTCAAAGTTCCATTTCGCGAGCAAACACGTCCACATCCACGTACCGTCGAACCGCACGTGCATCTTGAGGCTTATGGTCCCACCGTACCATCTTGAGGAGTACACATAGTAGAGCTTATGGTTTTGGCTTGTGGACCAATTTTAACAAATTACCATTTCTCTGTTCTCTGCGAATTTGTGACCGATGCATCAGAAATGGGACAAAGCTGAATTTACGCACTCTAGCATCTGTATTATTACCAGGCTTTCAAATTTCTTTATGGCGTCAGCATATTAATTTAATATTTTCCAAACTCGAAATTGTTCAAATGAAATGGAACATTGGCACCGACGATAGGAAAGGGAATCGATATCTTGTACAAAAAGTGTAGTGACTTTCTATGCTTATTATTTAACAAAGAGACGAAAGGACAAATGGTGACTATTATACAGTGCCGCTTTGTTTGAAGCTGATCGGATCCTCCCAAGAGAGAAAAATCACGATGAAGATATTCGCACAACTCATAATTTGCGCATAACTCCAGTAGGAAAACTCGGAAAGTGCTTTACTTTCTCTTGTGTACATACGTGAAGAAACGGGACAGCGCCGTCTCTGATCGGCTACCATGACGGAGACATGGGAGAGGGCTACGTGTTGCGCGGACAGAGCCTCACGCACGCATGACTCTTTTCCTAAATGGAGCGGTTGGGTGTTAGCTGAAATTTCTCCCATAATAAGTGGCGGTGGCAGAAGCTCTTCAAGGGACATGGCCATGTCGGTCGAAATTGTCCATCAATGCTGCCATTATCTAAAAATACTGCCATTTCTTCGAGAAGATAATTGGGGTTATCGAAATTGATGGAGGCATCCTTTGACATGTGCTCATCAACTAGTAAACCAACGTGCTTGCGATTTTGTCCAACACAGCTAAAGTCGTGTGTCTGACAGGGGCGCCTACATTTTAGTCAATCGTCAACCATCCCCATGCAGCGGAGCATGTGGTTTGAGGCTTTGGGTACTGGCGAAAGGGGAGCAATGCAAATTATTAGGTGATCAAGGTATCCTCTATTTCACATTAGAGAAGCAAACACATGCCGAAATTATCGGTGAGGAGTGAGGAAGCATCTGATTCGGATACTCATGGCTTCATTGGGTAGCTTGTTCAGACGAGTAGCATCTTCAGAGTTCAGACTTTAACTTTGAAGACATAACTCAGTAGAAAGAGGCCTTGATTTTTCCCGACACAAAGTTCTGACTAAACTTTCAGACTTTTTCTTTTTGTTGGATCGGGGGGGGGGGGGGGTTGTACCAGGGATGAAGCAAAATTCTGATTGGAAGCGTAACCAGGAGCAGGCAAATCATTCTTTCGTTTTCGCAGCAGTAAAAGTAAGCGTTTGTTGTTGTCGCGTCACTGTCCCGAGAGAAACAACAAAAGCTGCACGCGTGCTCCCATGTCAAACAGTTCCGTTTGGACCAGCAGTGCGGGACTCCGGACGATGATGATGCCCTCATGCATGCATCGTCTCGCACTGTTCTGTGCGTGGCTTGCTTCGCTTTCGCGCAGCCGTATTTTGGCGCATGCCATCCAATCCGCGCGCGCTGCGTTCCAGCAGCCGGCCACTGGTTTGGCGCGAGCGAACGGGCGGCGCCACCACCGGCCTTTGGCGCGGTCCGGCGCGCAATCATTTGCGCGTCTGGCTCAGGGTCCGCAGGGGTTGGAACGACGTCCTCGTCAGTCATCTCGGCTCGATCGATCGGCCGTCCGTGGAGCGTCTCGTTCAGCCGCCGCGGCGGAACGGGATTGCTGTATCCGTTGCACTGTTCCGCTGTCGGTTTTGCTCTGGTTGTTGCGTTGTCTGGACTCGTGAAGTGGACGACGGCGACGGGCGAGAACCGACTGCCACGTGGATCGTCGTCCTCTCTCGCGCCCTCGATCAGCGTCTGCGCTCGCCTGTTGGTTCCGGTGACGATATGTTGGTAGCACCGGCTCCGGCGTTCCCTCGCGGGAGCGTCGCACCTGGCTGGCTCGTCTGTGTAGCGTTCACCCGAGCAGGCAGAGTGGGCCGATTCGGTGACCGGACTCGAAGTTTATAAGCTGCATCTGGACGCGTTGAACTTGAAGCATGCGGAGTGCCAAGCAGAGTTGGCGTTGTAATCAACACTGGTCTGCGCCGCGCCTGCCCTGTTCAGCCAAATGCGTAACGGGTAACGGTGCGGTTTGGCACCGTCATTGGAGAAGAAGGCGTGCTTCAGCATTTATTGTGTTGAACTGACCATGATTTGGTCCGTTTCTGTATTTGGTGAAAACTCGAGATCAAAAGACTTTTGGGAAAATGTTGCCACACGCATAAAAAGAACGCTTTTAGCTAACATTTTCTAAAGAGAATGCTATATATTATACCTCACACACCAGGGAGCATTCATGCCGATGCAAGAAACCTTTGAACTTTTTTGAGCAAGCCCAAAAGAAAAGAAAAAATTGATGCAGTTCAAATTCAAAAGAAAAAAGAAGACCTTTAGCCATGGGCTCAAACGACTAAACAGGCCCAGTAAGTCAAAATGATTGAAGAAGCAAAAAAAACCTTTGATCTTTTTTGAGCAAGCAAGAAAAAAAAACATTTGGTGCAGTTCAAATTCTAAAGGAATTTTTTTTGACCTTTTGCCATGGGCTCAAAAGACTAAACAGGCCCAGTAAGTTAACAACAGACCCAAACGGTCGGCCCACTCTTGATTCTCAAAAAAAAAAAAAACGGTCGGCCTACTCGACCGAACAACCGCAGAGAGCGCAGGAGACCTGAGCAACGGAGTCTCAAAAAAAAAAAAAAAACAGAGAGAGAGAGAGAGAGAGAGACCTGAGCAACGGCTGAACCCACGACCACCGCACCGGCGTCGAAGCCACCGCCATCTCGGCGAAGCAGTTCCGCCGCCTCGTCCGCAGCCGCTCCCTGGCCGTCGCGCGCTTAGCCGGCGCGCCGCCGCCGCCGCCACATCCGGATTCCCCTCCGCCCGCGTCCCCCTCCTCCAGGGAGGAGGCTGCCGAGGAGGAGCAAGGGCAGCAGCTGGGCGAGGGGGAAGGTTCTGCAAGAGCAGCAGCAGCAGGTGGAGGAGGTAGAGGAGCACGAGGAGGGGGAGGTGGAGGATGCGGACGTGATCGATGCAGGGGAAGTTGTTGTTGAAGCTGATGGTAATGGCGATGCTGAGGAAGGGCAAGGAGAAAGTGAAGGCGTTGACCCTAATCAGGAGGTGAGGATCGTTGGAATTCTCGATTCCCATTTGCTCGCGATGGTCGGTGAACAATTGTCATGTGATTGTGCTAACTGTTGACAACAATGAGAACTTAGGATTCTGAGATGGCAGACCCCCTTGCTTGAGGAAGTGATAATTGTAGCCTTGTTATTATCAGAGGTCCTTTACGGGATGATTTTAAGAAAGGCTTTGGTTACTTAAGGAATTGCTTATTAAGATAGTGAATTTTGAACATATATTTCTTCAAATTGGCAACATCTTTTGTCCAACCAAAATTGGGTAGCTACCCGGGCGCAGGAATGAATGCTTCTGAGATTTACCCAATGTTGAGCCTTTTAGTTGCATTATATGATAGGTGCTTCTTCTATTGGAAATTTAGAATATATGATGCCGTGGTTGCTAGTTTACACAAACACATTCTTATAAGCTTGTGTTCTTCAGCTTGACGATTTCTTTCCGGTGCTTTGGGATGGCATGAGTAGAATTGAGTAGCCTTACCTTATGTATTGTTTGCATATGAATGGGTGACTAAGCGTGTGACGTCTGTACTTGTGTTTATTATTTTCCTTATTTTGTTAATGAGAGCTCACGGTTATACATTTCTTCCAGGTGAGTTCTCCTGATGGAATCGAAGAAAAGAAGAGAAAGTTGAATGAAAAGTTGGATATCCTAAATAAGAAAAAGCATGATCTTGTGCAAATGCTGAAGCAGGTATTTTTTGTGATGTCCTTTATATTCTGGTTGATTTACCTGTTCTTATTGTCAAACGAATGAATATGCATTGCATATCTGTCAGTTGAATACTGGGTGATGCATATGGTACATAGGTTTAGAATATATATGATAACCAATTTAATAAGATGCTTTTCTGGATGATATTTCCCTTTAAAAGAGTCCATGAATCCAGGAAATTTAAGTTGATGTACCCATTTGAATACGGAGTTGACTGTCAACCCAAGAAAATAGTAGTATCAGTTGAATGGAAATGAAGAATTTAGCTCAATTTGTTTTACTACACTATTGGGATTTGCATGTCCGTCCATTGGACAAGATGAAACTTGTTCTGGCCTTGCAAAGTATGTCAGTATGTATGAATAAGTATGTCAGTGTGTATTAATAACTCATGGTTTTGCTCACTATTCTTTTATTAAGTCTGTTTTAACAATGCTAGTAGTTCCTGATAAACATGTTGCATATCCAAGTGCTCCATGGCATGATTGGACAGTTCAATAGTAACTTCCAAAAGGGTATTCGATTGATTAGTCTCTGAATAAGTACCTCCCTGTGAATATTTAGGTGTCACTAGCTAGAGCTATAGCTCCACCTCTAAATAAATGCAAAATTTGTCTTTCGATTTATTATTTTGAATGAATCAAATAGCAACATATGCATACACGATCTTTCTAGGGACTTCTGTAAACTCAGTGGTGCTGAATGGCACTGATTTGGCTGTTTGAACAGGTTTTAAATGCTGAAGAGGAAATACGAAGGCGCAACATGCAGGCTTCGTTACGTGCTGTCATGCCTCAGCCGTTAGAACATGCAACAGATGGAAGTTCTGTTTCTAGGCTGGCTCCCAGAATGACAGTTGATGTCAATTTTGGTGACATTGCTGTCGATTCAGATGCTGGTTCCAACCAGGGCACTCCTGGACGCCCCCTGCATCACTTGCACAGTATCTCTCCTTCAACGGCCTCTTTTGCGAGGTCACCATTTGGTTCTTTGCATCATCATTCTGTAAGTTGTTTGAATGGTTCATGGAATGGTCTTATTTCAATTCCATGTCTACTTTGCCTGTTGCATGCATTGGCACTGAGTGTCTTAGATGATACCAGAAAACTGCTAGAGTGAGACTTCAAAATAAGCAGATAATTAAAATGTTCATCGATGATGACTCTAATTTTTTAAATGCTATTAGCTTATGCATGTACCATTTCTGACTTTATTGGGGACGTGACCTTTGACATTATGAAAGAACTTCTATAATATAATTGTTTCTCTGATGCCACCAAGTACTTCAGCTGAATAATAACCACATCTGATATTACAGGGCCACACTCCAAGGAGTCCGGCTACTTTCTCTACAGCAAGTCCTTCTCGCTTCGCGGCTAATGCTCCCCATGGGCAACCCCCAGGCCTTAACTCAGCATCTATGCCAGGGGGTAACTATGTAGCTTCATCGCCTTCCCCTGCTGCATCTGGTGGTTCTTCCTCCGTATTCAGGGATTCTCGCCCACCCAACTCTATGTAGATTCCATAGTTTGTGTGTACTTCCAAACTGGTTACGCCCCTGTCTAGGTCTTTATGTATGGACAATGTAATCCAGATCTCTGGAGGGACCTGGGACTAATGTAAGGAACCGTGTTTTAGTCTGCTGTCTGTGATGAACGTGTAGCGTAACTGAAATTGTGTAAAGGTTCGGGTATCGCACAATAGGCTCGGATTGTTAGTACTTCATATAGTGTGTCTAAGTACTGCATCATGTATCATGAATTCTGATTATCTAATTGAGCAGCATATAATGAAATCACGTGCTGATATTGCAAATACAGATTGCTTTCTCATTGTTGTTTACCAGCTTTTTAAGAAAAAGAGAATATATTTCACTATTTCAGCATTTGCATGTAGCTTTTCAAATAGTTCATTATTACACTGAACCGAACCAAAACTGGTTCCAAAAGATCAACACGAACCCAAAACGGCTTGGATTCAAATAAGGTTAAAAAAAAAGAGGCTGCCATTGTCTTTGGTAAA
This sequence comes from Eragrostis tef, assembly GCA_000970635.1. Classification (NCBI taxonomy): domain Eukaryota; kingdom Viridiplantae; phylum Streptophyta; class Magnoliopsida; order Poales; family Poaceae; genus Eragrostis; species Eragrostis tef. The sequence continues at coordinate 47,789 of LAPY01003234.1, read as the reverse complement.
TTAAAAACCAACCATATTACTGAACCGTCAGCCGTTATTAGCAAACACCTACATCACAGCTGTTGTGTACCAGCTGAAACTCGTTTAACAGGTGGCTAATAAAGATGTACAAAGAATGAGATTTCTTTTTTAAGAAATGAAGTTCGTGTGGACTGCTTACAGCTTCCTACCAAACACGTAACATGCAACCTCACAGCTATCCGTTTTCATGTAACCATACAATCCATGGATGAAAGTAACCATACAATCCAAAATATCAAATGTACAGATGTGTCAGCAGCATGATCAGCTGCAGTATAAGTTGCACTTAGCGATCGGAACAAATGCTGGACTCCCAGCATGCTGACAGCTCAAACAATATACTTGGGTGCCGAAGGCTGAAACCTACAGAAAGTTGCAAGAGGAAAGAAAAGGATAAGTACATCAATATGATTCTGACTCATTTGAATGCATAATCAGAAATCTTATGTGTAGCTTATATGACATTAGCTGATAAACAATCGTCAGGTACATTTGTTGCCATCAGCAAGATAGCTGTTGATCCAAGAATGCATTAATAAATGGATAGCGAGAGGAAACTAACGGCTGACCTGACCAGACATTTATTTTGGACTATTTTAGAGGCTTAATAATTGTTTGCAATGCCACATGCCAGATACCATCTCACAACCACATTAGCTGTTCCCAATACTAGCATTTAAGTTGCGGACAGAAACTTGGCATCAGCAACAAGGCAAGCTTGTAAATTATGACAAATTCGAAACAAGTTTTGGGGCAAATATTTGTCTGCGGTTCTATTCATCATGATCTTCAAAACCTCACACTGCTTTGTGGTGCAGTATCAGAACACGATCTAGACACTCGACACTAGTAGTGAACTTACACAATGTTGTCACCAGAGCATGAAAATGAATAACATTTCTAGGGAAATCTATCAATAAACACCAACATAAGTACATAAAGAGATGGGCATAAAAAAAAAGAAAAAAAATCAATGAAACAAACCCTGGCAATGGTAAGTGAAACTCTTCACTAAGCTAAATGTCCTTGTCAGGTAGATTACCATAAACTAGTTGTAACCGATAGTGTATGGTAGCAATGTGATAAATACAAGATCAAAGGTCAGGTGAAAGTTCACAATCTAAATTATACATTACCTCATGCAAGCTGTTGTAAAATCATAGATCTTCATCATCCCCTAAAATTGGGCAACAAAGTCCTGCATGGTCCAAAAAACATTAAGATCTTGTAAACTAATTCTGTGGTCAAATACTAAACTGAAATTCCGGCACATCAGGAAAAGTGTCTCGTATACACTGAAACAATCATACCGTAATATCTTGTCCACAGGTCATGTATCAATTCATCCTATAAGTTTTCATCGTATAGGTTGAGTTATTTATCCTGGTAGTTAACTACAAGTGGCCTAAGCATGACCTGCTAAATGACCAAGGAATATAATGAAAATCAATAAATCAGTTTCGGTTCCTTTGACCTCTTTTTGTGTTCATTTCTTTATGCCTAATTGACATATCATATTGCCAGAAGATGCAAAAACAAACAAAAGGACAAATTAAATTTCACTAACATATTCAAATCAAACTGGTTAAACAAGTGCAAATAAAAATCAGTGGCACACAATAACTACCAGTGGCCTAAACAATAGCAGCAATCATTCCACTTAGACGATAGTTCAGATATTTCAATCAAATATATCAGAAAAAACTTCAATTAACATTAACAGACTAACAAGTTTCACAACCACACAAATCCATTAGCTCAACCAATCACACAAGATAATAAGACCACATGAAGCTGTAGTATTCACTTTCTGTAATGCTCTGATAACCAATTCTTCAATGCAGAAAGACGTTACTGAAGTAAACTCATTTTGTGGTGGCAAATCATAATTTTAAAATCAAGCTCTGCATAATTCCCTTTAAGGCCTAGGCTCTCTTGCTCTTGCCCAGTATATATAATGTTTCAACGAACAAATTCTCTCGTTGCCATCAATCCGTTGACTTGTGGCACTTCCGCATTTGTACAACAATAAAGAGTAAAGGAACTGCTCCTGCATAGTAAGAGTTTACTGAAACTCATAGATGATTGGTTTGTGGTTATGCACTTGGAGATGTCTTTGTACCCTTATTTCCTTTCTCCTACTGCATTATCTTCTCATCCCAAGTCAACATGTAGGTCATTAAACAGAGATATATTTATGACAACTCTAAACAAGCTTCCCACGATGCAATTATGCATACTATATTTACAACCACGCTCTTTTAATTTCTATGTCAACCACAACAAGCAATTCTCTACTTGCTCTTCCTTCGAAGTTACGCTACCTCCAAAGTCTGTCCTCTATAAGAAGTCAAACCAACCACCATCAACATCCAGAGAGCTTCTAGAAATAATCCACAGGTTGCGTACGAAACTAGCACATTAAATCACATATTCTCGGAATCATTCTAATTGAGCTCACGAAATCCACAAGAAAACACTGTCCATGCTAAGCTTGTTCGCTGATCATCAATAACTAAATTTCTAAAACGGGACCAAATTTACCCACAGAACATCCTAATAAGCCCAGACAACGAACTGGTTGGATACAACAGCATTCTCAAGTCACAAAAGCAGCAGGGAAGGACGATAGAGGCAGCATTCTAAAGTCACAAAAGCATCAGGGAAGGACGAGAACTGTTCCCAGCGTACCTGGAACCATTGTGCGGCGGCGGCGAGCGCGGATGAGAGGCGGCACCGCTTGGAGTCCTCGCAGGACTGGAGAGAGTGGAAGTCAGCGGCGGGGAGCTTGCGCGTGATCCACCCGAAGTCGAGGTACACGTAGCGCGGGGGCGGGGGCAGGTCAACCTTGATGCGGATGGAAGGGGCGGACCTCGACGCCCGAGAGGCCGGAGAGGGAGCCGTAGCGGAGCACCCCTGTGACGCGGGGCTCGAAGTAGGTGAGGTACTCGAAGTGGACGTAGCAGGGGCCGGCCAGGTCGACGACGAGGCTGCCATTTTTGGCGAGCGAGAAGCCGGTGACAGAGGAGGGGAAGATGCCCGGGGGCAGGCCGTAAAGCGGGAGGAGCTCGGCGAGGGTCGCGTTCTTGTGCGGCGGCGGAGGAGGAGGCGGGGAGGAGGAGGGAGGGCCCCCCCCCGACGCCGCGGCTGGGCCCGCGCCGGCGGCGAGGAGGAGGAAGAGGAGAGCGAGAGGCCGCATTGGTGGGGACCGAGGAGAGGGAGGAATGGGCAGCGACCGCGGCGCAATGCGAAGCAACGGAAGCTGCCGGTCCGTGGGCCTCGGTTCTATACTGTAGTATACAGGCTTCGTCAATTATTCGATTGTTGCAGAAGGGTTGTCGAGTACTCCCTCCGTTTTTAAATTGTTGTCGTCGTTGACTTTTTTATTTACGTTTGATCATTTGTCTTATTTAAAATATTTGTTCGAATATGCAAACTTATACGCTATGTTCAAACTTACTATGGAGATGAAACAAATCATATCAAAATATATGATGTTTTTCAAACTTTTTTGAATAAGATGAATGGTCAAACGTATCAAAAAAGTCAATGGCGACAACAATTTAAAAACAGAGAAAGTATGTTACAAAGTGCTGAGAGTAGAGGTGAACTGAAAGGAGTTAGAGTTTGTCGAGATGCTCCTGTTATCTCACATCTCCTATTTTTTTTTATGTAAACTGGAGGGGTCTCCCCCTACAGTATTTTATTTAATAAATATAAGAGAGTTGCTACACAACAGGATAGTCCAGAAAAGGAAAGCAAAAACCAAAAAAGGAAAAGATCTAGTAGTTTGCTTCTATCCATAATTTGATTCTGTCAGCCTTCTTTGCACTAGCTCTATGGGTAACCCTGTAGAGCTCTTTGAAGAAATTCTCTCTGCAACTCTGCACTGTTGGATCTATATTGTTGAAAATTCAATCATTTCTAGTGACCCAGATGCTCTAACACATTAAAATTATGATATCCATATAGTAGTTGTATCTTAGTTTTCTCTTTAGAATTGTGATCATTTGAAAAGCTGTCAGGTGTCTATTAAAAGATAGACCCACTGATTGCCAACAAGCCTTTGCAAAATTGCATATGAGGAATAGGTGTCTTAAGGATTCTTCTTTCTGCAATATGCACATCTCACAATTATAGTCATCTAGGGCCATATGCTTCCTCTTGAGCAAACCTCTTGTGTTTATCCTGTCCTTCATCAAAAGCCAAAAGAAAACTTTGTGCATTGGTTGACATGTCGATTTCCACAACCATCTATATGCTGGGTGTACTGGCAGGTGTCCCATGAGGATTTTGTATGTTCTTGCAGCCGAATAGGAAACATGTCCTCCCATACACTGCCACACATCATTAACAGCTGTATTTCCCATAGTGTTCAGATGTTCTTGTAGATTCTGAAATTGTCCATATGCCTCTGTTGATAAAGGCAGGTGAAACAGAGTTTCAAAATGTTCAGCCTCACGAACATCCCTCAGGGTGATGTTTTGATTTTTGGCAAATGAGTATAATTCTGGACAGGAGATTCTTAAAGTGGCATCATGCCATAAATCATGCCAAAATAATACTGAGGCGCCATCACCAGCTATTACCTTAACAATGCCCTTGTACTGATCTAGAAGCTTGACAATATCCCTCCACCAAAATGACCCTTTCTTTTGCTGACCCGGCAGCTTTCAGTTCGAATAATAATTATCCCATAAAAGCTTTACCCAAGGAAGATCAGCTCTGTTAAAAAATTTGTGAAGCATTTTCGTCAGTAGGGCTTCATTCTGTATTGCCAATTTCTTAACTCCCAGACCACCTTCACTTTTTGGTCTCCTATTTGCAGATGATTCACTAATACTAATGCATGCTGACAAGCGTAATGCAGATAAACTCAAGGAGATACTTGATAGATATTGTGACAGTTCAGGACAATAAGTGAGTCTGGCAAAGTCAAGTGTTTTTTTCAGCGAGAACACTAGTGTGGAGGCGAAGGAAGAGGTATGTGAATCTTTAAATATTATGACCGAGTCGTTAAATGACAAATATCTTGGCTTGCCAGCTCTGGTGGGAGCAGATAGAAGTGATTGTTTTCAGCATCTTATTGACCGGGTGCTCGCTAGAACGAAGGGATGGAAGGAGAAATTGTTGAGCATGGGAGGAAAGGAAGTGCTTATAAAGTCTATAGCGCAAGCCATACCAGTATTCGTGATGATGGTGTTTAAAATCCCCAAAAAAATTTGCAAAGGGATCTTCGACGCCATATCTGAGTTCTGGTGAGGCGACGATGAAGAACATAAAACAATGCACTGGAAGGCGTGGTGGAAGTTATGCATACCAAAGATGAGAGGAGGAATGGGATTTAGAGACCTGCACAGTTTCAACATAGCAATGCTTGCTAAACAGACCTGGAGATTGTTATGTGAGCCAGAGTTGTTGTGTGCTAGAGTTATAAGAGCGAGGTATTATCCAGATGGTAATTTACTGAATGCAAAGCAAAAAAGTGGTAGCTCTTTTAATTGGCAAAGTGTGTTGGCCGGGCTACAATGTTTCAAGAGAGGTTATATTTGGAGAGTAGGGGATGGAACTCAGATTAATATTTGGGATGACAACTGGATCCCAACAAGCCACAACTTGAAAATTCAGACACCCCGAGGGAATATCCTAATGAGAACAGTTGATGAGCTGATTGATCCAATGACCGGGACATGAGATGCAGACCTAGTGAATGACCTGTTCTGGAGTGTTGATGCGCATCGCATCCTACAAATTCCAATTTCACAAGGAAGTGAGGATCTTGTGGCGTGGCATCACAATCGGAATGGTTTGTTTTCTGTGCGGTCAGCGTATCATTGTTAGTGGCAACACAAGTTTGGGAGACAACTAGTAATCAAGCAATGGTGGGAGCAGATAGAAGTGATTGTTTTCAGCATCTTATTGACCGGGTGCTCGCTAGAACGAAGGGATGGAAGGAGAAATTGTTGAGCATGGGAGGAAAGGAAGTGCTTATAAAGTCTATAGCGCAAGCCATACCAGTATTCGTGATGATGGTGTTTAAAATCCCCAAAAAAATTTGCAAAGGGATCTTCGACGCCATATCTGAGTTCTGGTGAGGCGACGATGAAGAACATAAAACAATGCACTGGAAGGCGTGGTGGAAGTTATGCATACCAAAGATGAGAGGAGGAATGGGATTTAGAGACTTGCACAGTTTCAACATAGCAATGCTTGCTAAACAGACCTGGAGATTGTTTATCCAGATGGTAATTTACTGAATGCAAAGCAAAAAAGTGGTAGCTCTTTTATTTGGCAAAGTGTGTTGGCCGGGCTACAATGTTTCAAGAGAGGTTATATTTGGAGAGTAGGGGATGGAACTCAGATTAATATTTGGGATGACAACTGGATCCCAACAAGCCACAACTTGAAAATTCAGACACCCCGAGGGAATATCCTAATGAGAACAGTTGATGAGCTGATTGATCCAATGACCGGGACATGGGATGCAGACCTAGTGAATGACCTGTTCTGGAGTGTTGATGCGCATCGCATCCCACAAATTCCAATTTCACAAGGAAGAGAGGATCTTGTGGCGTGGCATCACAATCGGAATGGTTTGTTTTCTATGCGGTCAGCGTATCATTGTCAGTGGCAACACAAGTTTGGGAGAAGCTCAACTAGTAATCAAGCAAGTGGGGCGGGAGAAGAGGATGGCTGAGTGCTGCATGGCTTAATTCCATGTCGTGGTGTACTTGCTAATAGACATATTGGAAACACAGGAGGGTGCCCCATTTGTCAACAAGGCTGTGAAGATATAAAACATTTGTTATTTACTTGCAGAAGAGCAGAAGAGGTATGGAGAAATCTAGTAATATGAGATAAAATTAAAAACTTTCTAAACATTGATTGTTCAGGCTCAATACTGATGGAAGAGGCTATCTGAATAGGAGGTACGTTACCTGACGTTAATGATGTTGGTTTTTCAGAATTGTTGTTGATAATCGGATGGTACATTTGGTGGGAACGAAGACAAAAGGTACATGGGGAGAATATTCAGTCACCAGCTAGAGCAGCGATTTCTATTGCCACGTTAACGACTAATTACAAGAGAGCCACCTGAAGGAAGCCACCTGAAGGAAAACTGATGATCAATATTGATGCAAGCTTCGATGCACCCTCAGGATCAGGTAGTACAGGAGTGATTGTAAGGGACTCAGGAGGAGGATTTATAGCAGCAGCAAACAAATATATAGAACATGTGATGGATGCTCCAATGGCTGAAGCAATGGCGCTCCGAGAAGGTTTGTGGTTAGCCCAAAATATTGGATGCAATAGATTTATCGTTCAAACTGATTGTATGGAGGTTGTGGACACAATGGGTGATGGCGGC
>LAPY01003234.1:4270-16173 GCA_000970635.1 Eragrostis tef | reverse complement strand
GTCGAGGCTGCCGATGATGCCGACGAGGAGCTCGCCGCGGGTGACGAGCCCCACCTCGGTGGCGCGCGGGTGGACGTGCGGCGGGTTGGTGCCGCCGGGCGCGAAGTCGACGCGGTTCATGGACACGCCGAGCGTGTTCAGCCCCGGCCACTCGTTCACGCTCAGCTCCGTCACGTTCGAGCCGTTCGGGTTCAGCGTCGGGTCGCCGCCCTGGGCCGCCCTGGACGAGAAGAGGAACTCGTCGCCGGCCAACGAGGACGGCAGGCACGGGTAGCCGTTCACCGAAGGCACGCCGTTGAGGTCGGCGACGCAGAAGTCCTGGAGAGGGTCAGGGTCCGCGGCCATGAGGAGAGGAGCCAGCAGCAGCATGCTTACGAACAATGCTACAAGGGTTTTGGAGTACTCCATTGCTAAATTGCTTGGGCTCTTTTTCAGGTAGAGCTAAGGCAGTAGGATTGGATGACTGGTAAGGCACCGTGGAGCCCTTTATATAGTGCTGCGGGCATGGAGTTGCCAGCAAGTTCTTCCGACAGCATTTGAAACGTTAGTATTAGGCCTCAGTTAGTTAGGTTTCTTGTGGTCGAATCTGTCCATCTGGTTTGAGTCGCTAATGGATTGGTGTTGTACTTACGGGTAATTATTCTTTCAGTGGTAGGTGACGTGCTTATTCGATTAAGATTAGTGCTCGTGCATTTATGTAAGCGTCTGCATTAATTAAACTTTTGTTGGTGGTCCACTATATTAGGTGCATTAGAAAACCAACCTTTGAATTAGATGCCAGAGTGTTCTTCAAATATATACAATTTTGTAACGTCCAACGTCAAAAGCTCATTTTGGTGTTTTTCTTCAGTAGTAATATTTTTTTAAAATACTGTAGTATGGAAAATCTCACATTTTAAGACACGCTGACCAAAATGACACATCATCAACCTTTTGGTCATCTGAGTTAAAATTATATTTGGAGGTTAACTTGAGAAAATATAATATAAAAACTAGACAGCGGTGGAGGAAGAATGTAGTCTGCTTAGAGAGTTAATGTTAAAGATCTAGCTTTAGGAACAAGAGAGTTTTTCGGGGTTCAATGTTACATGCCCTGCTGGAGATGTTCTTATTATGGCGCTCAGAGAGGTACTAGAGTTACCATCTCTCTAAATTATTTAGACCATTGAAATTTCATTAGGGTAGTTTAATTGGGACCTGGAATATTCGCAAACTTATGAAATTTCATTAGGGTATTTCAGCTAACAAAATAATTTATTTGAAATTTGGTCTTCCTTTGTGTCACAGAGGAAAATCGCAAAAATAAAAGTAAATTTGAACAAGCTAACTAGAGGTGACACTTTGTCAGGATGTTGGTAGTTAAACCGGCTGCTAGGGAACAACATTTCTGCATGGGCCGGTACGACAAGGGTGACTGGATCTCTTCAGATGGCTGCGACGTCCCATTGGGCTCTAGTTCCACGTTGAACAATTGTTCTCATGTATAGCTTAGTGTTGGGCAATACTGCGCCGGCGTAATTGATTAACCGATGTCCGTCGACTAATATTGTGTCTTAAGAAAACAGTGGATGTTTATCTGCCATGCAGTACGTTCTCACCTAGTTGATGTTGGACATGGAACTATTCGTGAAGCCTGTAGTTCTGGTAGTTTATTTATTTATTTTTTTTTGCGAGGATCGTAGTTTATTTTGTTGAAATAGAGCAAATCCATAGAGCCCTCTGTGCCTATCTCTATTCGTATCTGAAACCGCCAGTCCGTCAAACTAACTGCATTACTTATATTTCATATTTATTTGTCTTTGCTTGCATTGATTTGTTAGTGAAACGCCGGATCAAAACTGATAGGAAGAAGTCCGAATTTCCTCCCTCAACTATCGTCGGAGTTCGTTTTTGGTCCCTGAACTACAAAACCGGACAACTTTACTCCCTCAACTATCAAATCTGTTCGCTTTTCGTCCCTGGCCGGTTTCCCGACCCGGTTTTCACCAGGCCGAGCCTCCTCCACCACGGCCGCATCGGGTCCGCGCTCAGCTGGGGAGCAACGATAGAAGACGAAGCGCAGTAATCGACGGCTGGAAGAACCGTGCCGTCGGGCTCTGCCGCGTGTGCCGCTTCAAGCCTATGCTCCAAGTTGTCGTCGGACAGCATCGCGCCACTGTCGCCATGCGCCGTGGCCGAGCTCAAACTGCGCGCCGCTGCTGCTTCGCTCTCTCGCGCTCCGGCTTCACGTCTGCCGCGGCCGCCGCCCGCCCCTGCCGAGCTCCACGCGCGTCGCGGCCGGCCATGCACGCTCGCCCGCAAGTGTCCTGCAACATTTTGCTCTGGAACATTTTGATTCGTTACAATTGCTTTAAGGTTCCGTTTGGATTTCTGAATTGGCTTCAATGAATTGAATTGGCCTCCAATACCGAGTCTAAGAAGGAATTGCATTGCTCATGAATACCAATGTTCGTGTTTGGTTGACATGGAATTCACAAAGAGAAATTGCTTACTACCAAATTCAGAATCGATGCGGAACAGAGATTGGTGAAATAGACTTCAGCTTCATACATATTCGACTTCCAACTCCCGCTCCTGATGTGCAGCTACGTCCTCCATCCAGTTGCTCGTGAGGACAGTGTTTCTCTAGACGTCTAGGCAAGACAGACGCGCATACCGTGTCTAGCCATTAAACACGATTAATCATTGTTTAAACAGTCTAAACGCACCTTTTGATCGTCTAGACGTAAGACACGACCTTTAAGTCTTGTGTCTAGATGACGCACGTCTAGAAAAACAGTGCGTGAGGAAGATGATGGCGGCTGGCGTACGAGGCAAGGACATTATTACGCATCAATGCGGCTGCTGGTTCGGTGGCGAAGCCGAAGCGGACTACAACCAAGCTTCCGCCTCAGCAGCAGTGAGTCTGAAGGAGCAGCTGCAACTGGCGATGCCGGAGGTGGCCCGAGCGCAGGCACGGCGGCAGGTGCAGGTGGAAACCGGGTTGGAAACCGGCCAGAGACGAAAAGCGAACCGTTTTGATAGCTGAGGGATAATAGTTGCCCGGTTTCGTAGTTCAGGGACCAAAAGCGAACTGTGACGATAGTTGAGGGAGGAGATCCGGACTTCTTCCAAACTGATAGCCTACAATATATATACCTGAGGTACTACCTCTGACTATATCAAATAATTTGCTTCAGCGAGTGTTTGCACCCCTAATGAGTCCTCTAAGATACTCCCTTCGACCTTTTTTTTCTTGACATTTAGACAATGCAATCAGTGCAAATTTGCACTGGTAAGTTTCTTATCTTAATGCCATGGCAAACTCTCCATGATACTCCACACTCCCACGTTTACAGTCAAAAAAAGATGGCGTGCTGAAAATGATCTAAAGTTCTAAACGGCAGCTAAAACTCAACATTTTCTGCGCACAAACATTGAAATTCTTTTTTGACACCGGGACATATCACTATGTAAGTATGTTGAGCTAGCTAACTAAGCGTGGCCGTATCAGGCTGATGATCGGGAGTCAAGGTCGCACCGGCTGCTAAAGAACTTTGAGCAACTTTTGGATGCTGGTATTGAGTCACATCCACCGACTATTTTACTTATACTCTAATGATGAAAACCGATCGAATTGGAATGGATAATATTTTATATCTTAATTCATATTTTCTCATAAGATTCAGAACGCGATGGATAATTCTACAAACCTTGGCGCATACTTGATCTGCAAAAAACTAGCTTAGCTTAGCTGGTGATTCACATGTGCAGCTGCTCATCGGCTACTCTGTAATCCATGACCGCGGCGCCCCTCATTCTGTTTAAACCCATGAACCATATGGCTGGCTTGGTTGCATAGAACTCTATTTGTTCTGATCCCAACTTCGTCATTGACCTCGTGCAAGATAATCCTTCCACTCTGCCTAATTTTCTCATTTATTTAGCTTTAAGTAAATCTCATACAACTACAAATATAAAGACATAAGTACCATAAACCTACAACTTTCTTGATATGTGTGCCCATTTTGACACGAGTTACCAAAAACTACAACTATTTGTCTTTTCATAACATGGTGGGCCCACATGTCAACCTCATGTGTGCCCATTTTCAGCTTGGATTACTCACATGATGGATTTGAGAGACCGACAGGTGGGCTCACGGTGTCAAAATCCAAAAATAGTAGTTCTATGGTAATCAATGTTTCAAAAAGCGAAGGAACTAAGCGGGAGGTTGAGCACCGCCTTGCGCCTAGATGTGCCTAGGCGACGCTTAAGCAGTCTTAGGTGTTTGTACTTTTAGCAAATAAACATTAAAAGAGAAAGAAAAATAGTGAAATAGTGAATATTCACACATATGTATTAGAAAAATAGATGAAAACACTTAATTAACAACTTAGTTAAAAAGCGAAGCGGTGGAGCTCCGCCTAGCGCCTAGGCGGTGCTTAAGCAGTCTAGCGCCTAGGTGGGACTTGTACGAGTATAATTGATTTACTATTAATCTTTTCTTTGATTTTTAGAGAACGTTTAATAAGAAAAAGATATCGTAATCTCTACACCTCTCACCATCAAATAGTTTGTGTCAAGGATTGTAGGCGCGGCGGCTAAGATGTTGTGCATAAAACAGGGGAGGTAAGTGAAATTTGTCGTTTTGATTATGTTATTTGTTACTAGCTTAGACGAGTAGCATCTCTCCCGCTTGGTCAGGCATGAACTGTTTGGGTTTGCTTTGCATAGTGATGTGAGAACGTAAGCACGTAGGTCATGGTTGGAATTTGGAATGCAGGGTTTTGGCAAGAATTTTATAGGACAGTGTAATTCCCACGTGGTTCTAGACACTGTAGCAGAGAACACTATCATTTCTCTTGCAGAACTATAGATACCACAATTTAATACAAATCTAGATATTGAGAACGTGGATGCACATGTTCCATAGTTCTCGCATCACACAGAAATGGCCTTCGAATCACTTTCTTTATATTCATGCATTACCATTTTGGATCGTTAGGAAGGACGGACATATATAAATTTTTTTTAACAAAAGGGCATAAATTTTTCAAAACAGTGGTTCAATTCTCAACGATAAAGTATGCGCCAGGGTCTGTAGATGGCGGCTAAGCTGTCGAAGGCAATGGATTCCCTGATAGACAACAGATTTCATTCTCAGCAGATGCGAGTATGCAACAATGATGTAAAGTCTACATTGAGCTGTTCACCTAATTTTAACATCCCTTTACTGCATGAAGAATGGGATTACAAAGTTACCCATCTTCTCTTTCCTCTCCAGCTCATCCTTTTCAGCTATCTGTTTTAGCGTCGTCCACCCTTTTCTTGCTCGCTTCCTTGAACTGAACACCTGAACAGCATCACTGGTTGCAGAATTACTGTTATTACGGGAGTAATTAGGAACAGACTTGCTAGAACTTCTAACGCTCTTGACAGGAACTGAGCTGCTAGCCTCTCCTTTCTTGTCGCCCGTACTTCTTGTATTGAATTGGTGTGCTGAATCCATAAGTTTGTTCTTCTGAGGCGTGACAAATTTTGATCCAGCCATAAATTCTGATTCTGGAGTAACACTGGCTTCACATATTTCAATCTTCTTAGAAGAATTCCTTGAAAAATCAGGCTCTGTTTCATGCATGCGTTCATCAGTTGCATTTTCTAATTCTAATTTGTGTGTGCTGCCCTCTTCGCAAGTAGAGACTGCTGAGTGACTAGGCTGCACTGAAGACAAGATTGCCCGTTCCTCCATTATACAATCAGTAGGAAGATTAAGTTTTAAACTTTCAGTCTCTACAACCCTGTCAGATGTTGACTGTATCAACCTGGAGGACTGATCTTCTTGCAGACTTGCAGCTTGAGAATGCTCAAGCACTTCTTTCATCTTCTGTATTCTTGTGTTGCTCTTGTTTCCTCTAAAACTTCCGCGTGTCAAATCAATGGTAGCTTGCTTTCTCGACAATAACAAGTTATTAATTACACCCTTTTCACTGCCCAGTATTAGGTTTTGATCTCCACAGAAGTGGCATGCATAGGCAACACTGTTCTGACAATAGTTTGATTTATTCCGTCGCGTTGTTTTATTTCTCTTGCTCCTTATGCGGACAGTGCAGTTGAAGCCTGGCTTTAAGATTGTCTCACACCTGTCATGTTTGAGGAACTTTGTTATATGTCAGTATCAAGCAATATATCTCAAAGCTAGAATCAGAGTTATGCACCAGGCAGAATATACCACAGAGAATAACTTAGAAGTCCCAACAAAAGTGGCTCCAGTAACAAAACAGTAATGACTATCAATAAACCACATCTACCTCCGTTCTTAAATATATGACTTTAGGACAATAAATCTAGTTCAAATTGCACGAGATTTGCTGTCCTAAACATCATAAATTTAAGAATGGATGTAGTATATCATAGATAGAAGTAGCTTCAACCAAGTACTGTGTAGCCTACAATAGTGTACTACTGCTGGTTCCAGAAAATCCTGAATAACATTCACATTGATCAAGCCACCGATATTTGGATCATATTGCAGGTTTTATTAGAATTATATCGAGTTTACTCATATATTTATGTCGACAGAAACTATTATCTATGACTTATTGGGTGGAGTTTAACACATTTACATAAACACAAGAGAAGAGAGTAGACTAATAGACTTGCACAGACATGTTAAGGAAAATACAGTAAAGTCTTACTAAAACTAAATTACTGGCACTGTAAATTTAGCAACATACTTTACAACCCCAGAAAATTTCCAAGCTGACAAATTGGTCATCTGAGACCTAAAACCTTAGTTATGTCTGCCAAATAAAAATGAGCTGCTTATATAAGTTATATCGATTTGTTCTTACAGCTACATACAGCCCCCTACCCTTGAGATAAATACTGGTCACAGTGCCAAAAAGAAAAATCAATATGAAAAATTTGAAATGAGCTGCTTATATAAGTTATATTGATTTGTTCTTACAGCTACATACAGCTAAATACTGGTAACAGTGTCAAAAAGAAAAATCAATATGAAAATTTATTAAAGCATGGTTAGCAGAAATAACCAGGCCAATTATCGAGACAAAAGCAGCCAACCATCTGCAGTGCACAACTGCAACGATAATATAAAACTGTATCACATGTATGACAATTGACATATGCTCACTAGAGTTAACTGAAGATCTGAAAGAAAGTTGGACAAAGTCTAATTTTTGCCTCCAGCTATCGGCTGCATGTTCATCGCCATGGAACCTCATTGGCAGATACACCGGCATTATGTATTCAACTTAATGACAGAAAAAGGATTACTATGCTAAGAGGTTTTAAATTGTCAAAGATAAAAGCATAGACAAGCAGATTAACTTTTACAGCAACAATTTGTCCGCAGAACAGTGCATCTACACATTACATAATTAATAACGACAAATACAAGTTACATATCAGGAAACGGAGCAGTTTGATTTTGTATACAGTATTCTGCGAGCAACATTTGACAGGAAGGCTAACCGGAAACACGAGAAATAAACGCAGAAGAATGGAGCATCTCGATCGGCAAAGTACATTGGCCAGTTCTGTCAGGAGCAAAGCGTATCACCAAGGAGCGGTGCCCGGCCACAAGAACCGGAAGAAGAGGGAGTTACAAACCTCTGGCAAAGGAACGTGGCGGCGCCAAGGGGCACCCCGGCGGCCTCGGCGTTGTCTGCGAGGCGGCGCCCCAGCAGGGCCCCGACCGGGCCCACCCCGCCCTCCGCACCTGCCCACGCCGCCAGTCGCTGCAGGTGCTTGACCCTCAGCAGGGAGGCCTCGTCGACGCGCGTCCTCCCGGAGCTCTCCTCGCGCAGCGACAAGGCCTGGTTCGCGGCCCTTCCTGCCGTCGAGGGGCCCTCGCCACCACGCCTCTTCCTGCCCATACGGCCGCGGTGACCCATTGGTAACCTCGAAGGAGAAGGAGAGTCGGTAATAAGAACTCGCCGGATCTGGCGCCGGTGCCAGCGCGGAGGAAGGCAACAAAGGTGGTCAGCGCCGCGCGAGGAGGGGAAGAGTGAGTGGACGGCGGCGGCGCGGGAGTCGGGTTTGGGGGGATCGAGCCGGAGACGCGACTGTAGTTTTTGATGGGCTCTGTTTTTCCACGGTCAGCATTCAGGCATGTTCACAATTTGGGCCCAGAATCGTTTCCGACTAGATGATTTCACTTTTTCCATTTGGGCATTAAACAGTTATGGTTTCTCGCACGAGATAAGTGACCATTTGTTTTTGTTAAAGTGGTCTATTAAATCCATCGCAAAAAAAAAGGTCTGTTAAAAATGCAGTTCCTGATTTGTTTTACATCACCGTACGCTAGTTTCTATGAGCAAATGCTAGTATCGTTCCTCAAAACTCCTCTTTCTGGACTCGTGTGGCCGTTCAGAATTCCTGACACCATTTTTATTGTTGACTTCTCCATATTCTTGTTCATCCTGCTCAACTTTGATGTTGGTATCCCTTGACCTCCTTTTGTCACTGGAGAATTGAGCAGCACACCCAATATTAAAATGCTTTAACAAAATGAGTGGTTTAGAAAGACAGCTCAAAAGTAACAAGAAAACTTAGTATATCCATACCTGTTGATTCCTGAAGCATATTTACTTTATTCCTGTAGCATATTCATCATCGTGTAGTGACAGCCAAAGCATGGATCCAGTGTGAGGTGGGATTAAAGATCCAGTTATATGACAATTCATTTCTGCATCCACCCTGCAATTGAGCATCAGAAGAAACACATTAATTTGCGGATCCAACATGTGGAAGGTTTACCTTACCGATGAGACCGTTCCAACCGATCCGGACCGGTAAGGCCGGTTACCGGTCAAACCGATCAAAACCGATGAAAACCAAACAAAATTTATTAAATTTTCAAATTCATTTCGAATTCAAAATCGGAAACCGGTAAACCGAAGAAACCGAACCGGACCGGTTAGTCCGGTAACCGACGGTTTTGCAAACCCTGTCTGGAGCATTCTATTAACTGCTGCCAATCACTAGTGCACTAATATGCTCTTCTCGTAAATAAATAAAATCATAAGATGTATTGTTGGACTGAATTTCAGCTCCATTACATTATGCAAAATGAAAATGATGTGAGTAGCTAGATTGCTGAACAATGCACTTCAGTAAACCATCATCTTTATCCTGACATGTTATTAAAATATAGTTGCTGTAACGGAATAGAGCACCCCATAAGCTTAGGCAGGGATAAATTACTAACATGCTAGAGAAATTCAAAGGTACTAGTGCAACACATCATGGTGCAGCTAGTATACAAATGTATTTGACATCTATAAAGGATGTATGCACTTCATCATTTCAAAAAATATCCAGGAAAGCAATTTAACTAACAAAAGGGAACCAGGATACCACATACCTTTTAACAGAAAACCTTATCATGCTTCCTTTTTCTATTACATGATGTTTGTCCGACCGGCTTACAAATCTTCCCCCATCACCTTTCTGTGCGAAAACATAAAACAAATTAATAACTATTTTTTTGCGAGAATGGTTGACTTCAACAAATAGTAATATCGATGCAGAATTGTACAGCATAGACAAGTTCTTTAGTCACTGGTTGATTGGTTGTATTCAAAAGCCCACATAAAACGGAAATCTAGGTTCACAAATCCCAATGGTTAGAAGAATGTCATGCAAAACTACAAATGTACAAATGATCCCAAGATGCATACAAATACAAAAACCTGTAAAAAATCTGCAAGTGCAGAAGGATTGTTGCACACCATCAAACGCTCAATTATTTCTGGCCCATTCCACTGTTGGGAACATTTTACACTGATCTTAATATTGCGACTTCTAAAACTGAACCTTCTAAAAACAAATGTAACACTCACAAGAATAACAATCAATATATAGATATCTGAGATGCTAATGAATAAATGCAAGCAAACCCTTGCCTATGCAGATAGGAACACATGCAGAACAATCAGAGATTCTGATGCTTTGACATAAAAAAAGGTCCTACCAAGTTCTGTTAATATGGGTTTTTTTGTTTTTCTGAACACAAAATATGAGGTGTAGAAAAAATGACAACAATCAATTACTCAAAGTAGAAGAGATCAACAAAGGTGAAACAGAACAAAGTACAACGACTAACAATAACATCACCAGGATATTAGTACCATTTTCTTCATTAGCAAGAGGCAGCTAATCTTACTCTTTTGAATTTGAACTTTTTCGTGAATATCATCCGACATGATGGCTGCTGAGAAAACCCCCAATACAGTGGCATTAATTGACTCTTTCCCAAGCATTTCAACCATCCCTTCTGATCTTAGCAAACAATTAAACATCAGAAGCATTTCAATCCAGGGTTATTTCTCAAGATATAATGACAGAATTTAGCCTAGCAAAAACATTAGCACCACTTAACTCTACAATTATGACATCCCCAGTTGTAACAAGCTGGTGTGATCTTATACACAATTCAGTCAGGAAGAGGACTATAACAAGCATAGCATGCAGGTAGAAGCTGAAAAAGTGACTATAAGAGCATACCCAGCATCATGTTTGGTTGGGGAGAAAACAACAGCAGGGATGCTTGCACCGGGACACCAAAGTATGGCACCAAGCCATTCAGGGTTTTGGCTTTGATATTCTTCTGATTATCCATGTTATCTTCCTTACCCCTATTGTCTTCCTTACCCGTATTTTCTTCCTTGCCCTTTTTGTCGTTTGTAACCCCAATGGCAAATTCATGAGCCAACAACACGCCATCAAAGTGATCTTCGTACCTGCACATAAACAAGCACCATCCAATTATGCTCAAACTATCATCTGATTTGCAAGAACAGAAAATGACACTTGCATCAGCTCGAATGCAGCAATGAGCATGCTACAACGAACTAAAGGTCCTAAATCCATCCATAATCTCCTGAGAACTTCTTGAACTGTAGTCTAAGCTCATGGCATAGTCAGGTTTACTCACACCTAGTAGCGGTTCCTTTGTTACAGAGTTGTTACTATCTTACAGAGTAAAATATGTTGCTTGTTATCATAATATCACGAGCTCCCAAACTTACATTAAGAAAATTCACTTCAGACTCACATAAAAGAAACAGAATGGAGCTCAGGTTCAGTTGAATCAATTGGTTATAGCGAATGGCCGTAATTAATTTTTTAAAAAAAAATCATAGGCACCATTGAATATGGACGGCAGATTTTTGGCGCTACAGTGCCCGTACAGCAACAATTGGAGGGCAAAGGATCCGCTGCACTCCGCCAATGCTAGCGATTGACTCTGTAGCTTGAGCTCACCAGGTTAAGCCATCTAATGCCCACCAAATCCACGCCATTTACCCTCTAACAAATAAGCACAGTATTAAATTCCTCCATAACAAATGACTTGAACCGAAGTCACTGACCAAGAGCATAAACTCGAAAAGGAAGCAGAGGAGGGAGGTAGGTTGGGAGAGGGGGACACGGTACGCACGAGAAAAGAAGCGAGCTGATCTGGCGGGCGACAGCGCAGCGGACGTCGGCGGCGTTGGAAGGGTGCACGTACACCATCATGTCCGCCTCCGACTTCCGGAGCCCCTCCATCGCTGCAGCAGCCGAGTTGGGAGTGAGAGGCGGTCACGCGTCGTGCGCGTCCAACGGGAGGCCTCCTTCGCGATCGCGACGCCGGGGGCGCCGCGGCGGCGCGCTTCTCGCGTGCGAGGCGCCTCAACCGGTAGGTTTTCTGGCCCGGTCAAAACCGGCCCGAGTCGAGGCCTGTAGCGGCGTGGGTTGCCTGCGAGGCTGCGAATGAGTCCGCCGAATGCCATGGAAATTGGCCCGGCCTGCGTTCAACGCGTGGGCTGCCTGCCCTTCGAACTGGCAGGGATCGAGTTTTTTTTTTATTTTTAATCGAATTTTTTATTATATTTTTATTAATAACCGCACGTTTT
>LAPY01003232.1:34455-47387 GCA_000970635.1 Eragrostis tef | reverse complement strand
TGCTATACAGTGCTATGGTGTGTGGCTATTTGCATTCAGGTTGTACTGACCGTGCCTTCATGTTGTTTCGTAGGGTTGCTGAACAAGGAAATCTTGTGGATCACTTATCATGTTCAAAATTAATAAATAACCTTTGCAGAGATGGAAATGTGAAAGGAGCATCGTACATATTTAGCATGATGTTAGAAAAGAATGTTAGTCCTGACAAAATTTCGTATAGCAACCTCATATCAGCTTATTGTCAGATAGGAGATATGGACAGTGCTCATGCCTGGTTCCGTAATATGGTTGAGCAAGGGCTTGAAGTTGATGTCATTGTGTACACTACGCTGATGAATGGTTACTGCAGGGCTAGTCGGTTGCAAGAAGCACATACGCTATTTGTTCAAATGACAAATGCAGGGATTAAGCCTGATGTAATTGCATACACAGTGCTATTGGATGGTGAACTTAAGGAGACCCTGCAGCAAGGATGGCAGGGCATTGATAAGGACAGAAGTTGCAGTCTTCTTATAGCAAAGCATAAGAAGTTGCTGAGCTATATGGAAGACAAGAAAATCGAACCTGATGTCCCCTGTTACACAGTATTGATTGATGGACAGTGCAAAGCAAAATATCTAGAGGAAGCTCAGGGCCTATTTGATGAGATGTTGAAGAAAGGACTTACTCCTGACGTTTACACATACACAGCTCTTATCAATGGATATTGTAGTGAGGGAGAAATAGCAAAGGCTAAATACCTTTTACAGAAAATGAGAGATAAGGGAATGAAGCCAGATGCACTGACTTTTTCAGTCTTACAATATGGAAAATTAAGCTCTCAGAAACTGTTAGGTAATACTTCATTTGTATATGCAGTAAAACTAAAATTTTCTTGTAACACTTTATTTGTATAAATGCACTAAAATTAAATTTGGCTTTCACCCGTATGCATCCAGTAGGATGATGTTAACCTCCTATGGAGCGCTGTACATGAAGTTCCCGGTGCCGGTGATATCCAAGCTTGTGTAAACCAAGAAGGAAGATGTCTTCTTTGTCCTGGTTCTGCAGACTGGGCGATAACCGAACCTGGAGCATGGGAAGGCTGCCTGCCTGCCTGCCTCTCTTTTCATGGCACTGGGTGCTTGGGCAAACACTCAGCAAAAGATTAATACTACCAACGGAGCTGCATACACATTGTCCTGATGAAGCCTGCTGCTGCAGCGGCGGCTACACCTGTCACCAAGGTCTCACAGGACCATTTTGCACCTGTGGTTGGCGGTATGTTACCAGAAAGAAACAGCAAGTAGATAGAGTAAACCTCTTTTGTCTCTGAGCCATGAGGAGCCCTTGGGTCCATGCTGTCACAGTTACATTGGAACGTAGTGACATGCTTCCCAAGTTTGTTTGAATTCTTCATACGAAAGGTTTCACTGAGTCACAATTCAAGTACATGGACTCATATTTCTTGTACATGTAATCACTTTGCCAACATAGCTGGTGACATTTATGTTCAATTTGTTGCTACTTCGAACTCATACTTCTTACTTTTTGACAGGAAGCACAGCTGTTTGCTATTGGGGCTGAAGCTGGGCCTTGACTTATTTAGTTCATCTCATTGCCCGTAACTAACAGGATTCAGATCAAGCATGCAGAGATTGAATCACAGCAGTGACACTGCCTGAAGGTAGAACCATCTCTTGTGAAAGCATGCAGTTTGATATGCTTTTTCGTAGATTATTTCCTGATAACTGTCTTTGCTTTTCAGCATTGATAGCTTACTGATATCTAATTTGCACATGGCAGAGACACTATCGAATCTACCATTATGTAACAGACCAAACAGGTCGGGCAAATGAAGGATCCACGGTTGTTTGTCCGCAACGCTTTTCAATCAGATAATTCTGTGTAGGTGGGTATCTTTACCACGGATTCCTCAAATATTCTTTTTTTTTTCAAACCAATTAAAAAACTTACCGCTTCTTTTAACTTCGATCACTTAGGTATGGTACCAACGTGCTTCTTTCATGCCACAGAACATGGTGGGTACTTCTCGTCATAGATGGTTTCAAATGACTGAACATGATGTTTGGACTCTGATCTGGCACTTCAGGAATGGAAGAACTAAACGTGAAAGATATAGAGATGAATCAAAGCACCGCTCGATCATATATAATGCAGTACTTATCATTAAACATGTTTGAGACTTTGACTTATTTACTTCATCTCATTGCCAGTAACTACCAGGATTCAGATCAAGCATGCAGAGAATGAATCACAGCGCTGACGCTGCCTGAAGGTAGAACCCTCTCGCGAAAACATGCAATTTGATATGTTTTTTTGTAGGTTATTTCCTGATAACTGTCTTTGCTTTTCAGCATTGAAAGCTTACTGATATGTAATTTGCACTTGGCAGACTATCGAATCTATCGTTATGTAAAAGACCGAACAGGTTGGGCAAATGGAGAATCCACGGTTGTTTGTCCACAACGCTTTTCAATCAGATAATTCTATGTAGGCGGGCATCTTCAGATTCTTCGCCATGAATTTTTCTTTTTTGCAAACCAATTAAAAAACTTACCGCTCCTTTTAACTTTGATCACGCAGGTATGGTATCAACATGCTTCTTTTATGCCACAGAACATGGTGGGTACGTACTTGTCAGAGGGTTTCAAGTGACTGAACATGATGTTTCACGAAATTCTGCCTGTTTTCATATCAAGAACTTAGTTTGATCGACCATTTTTTGTCCTTGTGTGCCTGTCATAGTTTGGCATAGAGCGACAAATGAAATAAGTCACCCCTAGAAAATTTGTTGCCCTGGAGTGCAGTGTTTGTCATAATTCCCCAATGAAAACAAGAAAGTCAGATTTGATTTTCAAAAGCTGGAATGGGGATTTACTGTCACTTGTCCAGAATAGCTGCTATATATAATACTAGACTAGAATAGCTCGTTTTGGTGAACTCGAAGCTGCTCTGCAAAGTGTGTGCAGCGGACTCTGATCTGGCACTTCAGGAATGGACAGTGGCGGAGCTGAAAAAGAATTTAAGGGGGGGCCGAATGAACACGATCAACACTAAAGTTAAAAAATTGGCAATTTTTTTTGCAAATGAATTTTTTTTGGTAATTTTGTGCTAATTTTCACATTTTGCGCACACAACTAGCCATGATTATACTTATATTACATTCGCAAAAAAAAAGATTATACTTATATTAGGTAGCTAGCTAAGTAAAGACCCTATAGCTTTCTAATCTGTTTGAGTTTGTTAGCGCATATATGGCTCAAAATTAATACAGAATCTATAACTTTCTGATGATGAGCAAAACAACGGAGGCCGACGAAGATGCGTTTCGGCATGCGAAGAGGGCAGGGCTGACGAATATGAAAAGACAATTATAGACGTGAGAATATGATAGGCAATTACGAAATTAAAATTAGTCTGTATGCATGACGTATGAGCATTATGAACTTTCTTTTTGCATGTAACACATGCCTGTAGAAGACCTTTTCTTTCATTTTGCCGCGACCTCGTGTAGAAACTATACTTGACAGAATAGAGATGAATCAAACACCGCCCTATCATATATAATATTGTCACACCGATGATGTCTAATGCAGTGCTTATTATTAAACATGTTTGAGATATGTTGTCAACAATTGTGAATATTCTCTTATGACTTAGCAGCTCCTGGAGTAGTCCCAAAACCACTTTACTTGTGAAAGTAAAACATCTCATTTTCTAACCTGTGACATCCTATATATTTTCCTAGCTAGAACGAGCTACAACGTCAGATCAGCAGGCCAGAGGCGTTGTAAACTACAAAGACCAGCATACACTGCCGGAGGCGAACATGAATCGGCAAACTACAGACTTTGATACACACAGAACAAAATATACGTGCGACAGCAAAACAGAACAAAGCAGGAGCCGATCATGCAATACGTCACATTGATGGTGATTTGTTTGGAGCTGCATTGTACCCCCAGTTGACGCTAAATTCCTAAATACGTCACATTGACGGTGAAAGGCACGCAGCAACTTGTTCCGCCCAGTCGACGCTGAGGTCCTAAGCTGACAGCGAAATTAATTAAGATGCGCATTACGCTTCAACATTTTCTGAGACATGAGTTCTCACCCGCAATAATCCCGCTGCCCCGGAACAGTTACGGAAAGTATATTGTCTTGTAAGCTTACTAGTAATAATTCCGGGAGCTATCACCAAAAAAGAAATTATTAACCCGCGTTAATTGCTTGAGCTAGTAGACCATCCCATTTTCCAGCCGACCACGTCCTACTTTGCTAGCTAGACTGGGGTTTCCATGTTTGAGCGTGCCAAATTTAAGATGATGCGGAGGCGCCACTGCAAAGTCCAAGACACGCCATCTCATCTTGGAGGCGCACTGATTGACTGACTCTACAACAGAAAGGCTTCCTTCGGCCAGGCGCCTCTTTGTCCCTGCCGTTCTGGGTGTTGTGGTCTCCCCCAAAAACGTTGAATGCTTGTCCTTGTACCCATGTCCATGTCTAGCTGCACTTCTAGTCCTAAATTCATAATAGTATCCTTGCAATTGCGTGATACTCCATTCTATAGCAGTATATAGTAGCATATCCTTGCCTTGCGTGTGGTTCGGTCGTGTACATGTCTCTCCCTGGCGATTGGATGATTCAGTTTTGAGTGGGTAGGCTCTGTTGGACTGAGAGAGTAGTGTGAGCGCCAGTCCACACCGGCCGGCGGGCTTGGCTTTCCGTTCCGTTCCCGGCCGTCGACGTCGTGACCACGTACTACTGTACGTGCCCATCCCCATCGCGTCGCGTGCCGTGGCTTCAACGACATCATACGGCCCACGTCTCTGCCCACACGCCCGGACCGAGCCGCGCCGCATTATCTCGTTCGTGGCTGTAACTTTTTTTTAGTTGATTTGTTTGTGTCTCATGCAAATCAAATCAAGGAAAAAAAATCTGTATCGATCTCCAAGAGTCCCGGTTACCTGTTAGTATATATCTTGAGTTTATCAAACCTCTAATAACTGGCAGATTTTGTGGCGTAGAGTTTGAATGTAACCGCTTCTTGGAGATAAACCTTGCCCACCAAGTTGCCTATAAAAGCAACGCGCGGGGGGCAGAGACGATCCCACCGTATTTTCGCGCACCGCACCTCTGCAGCCGCAGCAGCAATGGCGGCCCGTANGCTGGGCTGCGGGGCCTGCCGCGGCGTCGGGGCGGCGCCGTCAGGCGCGGAGGTGACGGGCGTGCCGGGGTTCGACGGCGGTGCGCTGCCGTCGCGGCACTTCGCGGGGTACGTGACGGTGGACGAGGCGCACGGCCGGCGGCTGTTCTACTACCTGGTGGAGTCGGAGCGCGACCCGGCCACCGACCCCGTCGTGCTCTGGCTCAACGGCGGGCCGGGGTGCTCCAGCTTCGACGGCTTCGTCTACGAGCACGGTGAGTGACTGACTGACTTTAATAAATCTCTTGTGCTGTGTGTGCCTTCCCTTCCCTTCCCTTCCCTTCCCTTCCCTTCCAACGGCGGGCCGGGGTGCTCCAGCTTCGACGGCTTCGTCTACGAGCACGGTGAGTGACTGACTGACTTTAATAAATCTCTTGTGCTGTGTGTGCCTTCCCTTCCCTTCCCTTCCCTTCCCTTCCCTTCCCCGCGACGGCGATATATATTTTTTTTTCCCGCTCTTTGCCCGGACATTGTCGTTGCTGCCTGGCTTGTCCTCCTCCTCCTCCCCTGTTTTGCTTGGCTTGGTTGCCTGACGAACCAACCAATCATCGTCGCCGCCGGGGCAGAGGAAAAGCAGGGGAGGGGGCCCGCGGCCCGCCGGGGGTGGCTGCGCTGTTGCTGTCTACGCATGGCATGGCATCGCGTCGCGTCGCGTAAAAGCAGCAGCGCGCGTCGTATCTATCTCGCGTATCCGGTCCTTGTCTTCGCTTTCCCGCCTGCCTCCATGTTCTTCTTCGCTACTAGCGCTTTTTGGGGCCGGTCTCCACAGATTAATATTATGAGATTCCCTTTCAGCGTTTCATTAAGAGAATGTGTGGTCGTGCATGGGGGAACCAAACAAATTAAGATGTCATTACTGTAATACTGTTTTCTTTGACGTGATCACGATTTTTGTTCTTATCAGAACCATTTATCAAAACTTATTTTGCTTCCCCTCAAAACGAATAAAATCTTATTCTGCTGGATAACCTACCTACCTGATATTAGATGAAACATATATGAAATATCTTTCCTTATTGTTTAGCAAACTATGCTCCCACCAATAAAACTTTCGTATGTATATATCCATGTTTTAATTTTATTCCTGAACTGATTTACTATATATTTTCTGCAAACAAAGAAATCTGCATTGCTCCAGTTTGGTGTTACTCAGGGATGCATCTTTGTGATCTAACAATGCTGCTGTATTGTGTGAATGCCTTTGACGGCGCATTCTAACTCGTTTGCCAGATTTGATCCTTAATAATTCATTTGTTCTCGTCGATCAACTTTCGTTCAGGACCGTTCAACTTTGAGTCGGGAGGGTCACCTGGGAGCCTGCCAAAGCTTCAGCTCAACCCTTACAGCTGGTCAAAGGTTGGAAAGCTCTGCTGGTCCCGTCCAATAATTTTGGACACCAAAATATCTCGCGCTCTCTCTGAATGAGACTGCTGATGCTGGTCTCTCTGTAGGTGTCTAGCGTGATATACTTGGACTCCCCTGCTGGGGTTGGGCTGTCGTACTCCAAGAACGTTTCAGATTACCAAACTGGCGACCTTAAGACTGCTGCTGATTCGCACACGTTTCTTCTCAAGGTACAACAACAACAAGAGGGTTCTCTTTTGTTGGTGCAGTCATTTTTATCACTGCTTGTTACACGGAACAGAAGTCTGTGTTAACTTTTTTTGTTACTTTCATTATGCAGTGGTTTCAGCTGTACCCAGAGTTCCTGAAAAATCCATTTTACATCGCTGGAGAGTCGTACGCAGGGGTTTATGTTCCTACTCTCTCACATGAAGTTGTCAAAGGTGTTGTCTTGGGACCTCGGTCATTCTTTATCAGCTAATAATTCTAAAAATCATATTCGAATCGAGGCTGACAGATTTGTTATTCCACAGGAATTCGTGGAGGAATTAAGCCAAAAATAAATTTCAAGGTTGGTGAATTTCTTATGTTTCTGCCTGAAATCTCTGAAACAAGGGAATTTATAATGTTTTATTCTCTATACTCTCGTATTAGGGCTACATGGTCGGCAATGGAGTCTGTGACACCGTTTTTGATGGCAATGCTCTAGTACCATTTGCACACGGAATGGGTCTAATTTCAAATGATATATACAAGGTACATCTACACCCAGACTGAAATCCGTGCATGTTCCGAAATTTATCTCCACCTTGAATTTTTATTGATGAAATCAGAACACCTTTTGCATGTCCTATGCATATTGCTTCAAAATATTCTTAGAACTTTATATGGTGGTTGACTTATGCTTCTCATATATATCTACATGTGTGGCAATGTTTTTATTTCAACTAGAGTTATACTGGCAAGAGCAAGGGTGTGGGCCCAGATGTAATTAACCATCATTTTTGCTTCTGATGCAGGAAGCGAATACTGCGTGTCAAGGGAACTACTGGAACGTTGTCAGTGATAAATGCGAAAAAGCACTCTCGAAAGTTGATATGGTAAACCAGTTCCACCTGTCTGGTTAAAAAGGGAGTGCTCTTCATCAAGTACTATAACTCTTTTTCTTGTGTAGGAAATCGATGGATTAAATATTTACGACATTCTTGAACCGTGCTACCACAGCACAAGTATCAAAGAAGTGATCCCACAAAATAGCAAAATTCCTCAAAGTTTCAAAGATCTTGGTGTGACTAACAAGTCCTTACCAGTACGAACAAGAATGCATGGACGAGCCTGGCCTTTGAGAGCTCCTGTGAGAGATGGTCGTGTTCCATCATGGCAGGAATTTGCAAGTAAAGTTGCTAGTGGAGCTCCCCGCGGAGTTCCGTGTATGGTGAGCATATGCGCAATATCCTTTCCACTTAGCTCTATATTCTCTCGTGATCAGCCAGACTGTTAATCTTTATTAGAAATGCCACAATGTTAACCTTCTAGAGAGAGGTGCACTTTTTTGCCTCGACAAAACGTGCTCAATTATGTTTTACTCATTCATTTACTAAAGGACATTTCTAATTTGAGTGCAAAATTTGACAAACCCAATGCATATGTTCAAAATATAAAAGCAATACAGGTAGTTTCATTATCAATGTAGTGATGGTTTGGCGACAAATCTAGGTATTGTCTGTATCTAGATGTCCACGTGTAAAACATTCCACAGTATACTGCAGAGTGCCTGAAATTCACCATATGGGTATGCTAGTTTTCTTCAGTCTTCACATTCTTTATTCGGACCGGCTGGCTGCTGTCTCAAGTTAATTTTAAGTTCTATCGAGTCTTACAATGCTGGACCTAATAGGAACTCATAATATAGAAATGAACTGCACATTTTCTCCTAGAATTACATAGAAGCTACTAAGCATGATTCATTTGATGCCAATTCTTACCATGATTTGTTTGCTTAATCTTCAGAGTGATGAAGTTGCAACAGCATGGCTGAACAACGATGGTGTCCGCTCGGCAATTCATGCTGAACCAGTATGACAGCCATATAATAACCACTCTATATATATTCAGTGGATCGAATTTCATTGATTTCTCTTCTAAGCATATTTTATCTTTTGTATGTTATTAGGTCAGTTCAATCGGACCATGGCTCCTATGCACAGATCAATTGGAGTTTCATCATGATGCTGGGAGTATGATAGTTTATCACAAGAACCTTACAAGCCAGGGTTACCGTGCTTTCATTTTCAGGTACCTCAAAAACCTATAAACATTCTTCAGTCCACGCATTCATTTTTTGGGGATAGGACCGAAGTCCCTGCCTAAATATGGCGAAACCGGGACTCAAATACCCCGGGCACCCTGCATTCTTTCTTCTTAGAAGAAGCTTTTATTTTCCTTGACATTTGTTTTGCATTTGTTTCAGTGGTGATCATGATATGTGTGTACCTTACACTGGGACTGAAGCATGGACGTCATCTTTAGGTTATGGCATTGTTGATTCTTGGCGACCGTGGTTTGTCAATGAACAAGTTTCTGGGTACTTCACAAATTATGTTTCAGCAATTGTTTTCCTATAATTTTTTCAACAATCATTTTATCCTTGGGACTTAACTATATTTTTTATATGAATTAGCTGTCAATAGAAATGATCATTTTTTCCTGAGGGATGAAATTATCCTTTTCCTTCCACCATTTAGAAACACACAAAAAAGATCAAATTATGACTCATATCTTTTTATTTGCTCTACTGCTCAGGTATACCCAGGGGTATGAAAATGGTCTCACTTTTGCTACTATTAAGGTGAACACTGTTTCTAACTTTTATTTATCATATATAATCAATGTTGAGCAAATGAATATGACATTGGCCTGACATGTCTAAAACAAAAAAAAACATTTTATTAAATGATATGAATCTATTACTACAAATTAAAAACAAAAAAAGAGATTACCGCTACTACAAATGTATTGTATTTTAACTATCCTGCTGACTATTGTTCCTTTTCGCACAGGGTGCTGGGCACACGGTTCCTGAATATAAACCGCAGGAAGCACTTGCCTTCTACAGCCGTTGGCTTGCTGGTTCTAAACTGTGAATCCAGCTCCTGATTACGACGGCCGGGCATATATATTTCTGTGTACAGACTACAGTCTACAGATACAGCGGTAAAGCAAACATATAGGTCACGACGTCAAGAAAGTTGATGACCCATACGACAGATAAGACAGTCAAAGAAACAAAGTAGCTACAGCAGCAACAAGTTGTAGTCTTTTTTTTTTTTGCCCAATAATAAACATATTTAGTCGGTTCACTTACATTGATTGTTCACGTACGGTGGGCAAACAAATTTGAAAGTTCATACTGTCATTTTGGAATTTCAAAGTACAAATTTGTTTAGATCCGTATCTGTGACAATAATGAAGCTTGATATGAGCCTACACCAAACCATACATGGGGATAGGGTGGGCTGACGGGGTAAAGATCTCTCTCTCTCTCTATGAACCTTTGCATGGACGTTTGTTGTGTTTGGTATTCCTGCAATTAAATGAAACTTTTTTTAAGAAAAAGGAATTTTTTATTTCAGCTTTTGCATCGATAGATGCATGTAGTATTTAAATGAACTTACCGCACCACGTAACAAAATATACAAACATTATCAGTTATAAACGGGAATTAAGACAACATCATGCCCACTAACCCGCTACATTAGACTATGGAGCGTTAAAGAACATCTAGTTTTGTCAATTACGTTGTGGAAGGAGGCCTTGCCAGCAACAGATCGAGGTTGTCATACGTATAGTAGTGACGATTTTTTTCTAAAATAATAGTATTTTAATGAAAAATTACCGTTTTGAAGCATGCTTTAGAGAAAATTACAGGAATTGGAGCCTGTCGACGCTGTCCACTCCTATCGGTCGTTCGGCACTCGATAGGCCTTGAGCCTTATTTTTTTTTCTCTCGAAACAATATTTTTTCATGAAAAATTGCAGACCAGTCGGTCAGCCCGAAACTATCAGTTACAAGGCACCCCATAGGCCTTTGGCCGTAGGAAGTTAGAGATTTCTCTTAACTTATTCTCTTTTCTTAAAATCCAAAAAATGGCCATAGAAGCCTCCAAAAATCATCAGAATTTGATGGATTACAGGAGAGATGATGATGATTCCATTTGACCAATGACCACTCTGAAATATGAGGCAGATATTTAACTAAAGTTCAACATAATGCATATGTGTCAACTTTTTTTTGAATTTGAGAAGCATGGAAAACATTCCTTGAAACTTGCAAAAATTCATTACAAATTAAAGTTTCACATCCAGTTTTCTATAGATTGTTTCCAGAGCATAAGTTCTATTAATTTTTTTACTTGGTACATAAACTGACCTATGGGTCATCCCAAGCCTAATAATTAAGCCTATTGGTTGTTTCAGAACCGATTAGCCCACGATAAGACTAAGGGCTCGTTCGGCAACACTAGTTTTGGTTCTGGGCTGAATCGATCCGGCAGCAGGAACCAGTGAATCCACTTGTGTCACTCATTCCTGTTCACACTCATTCCTGTTCAAACTTTCAATCCTGGCATGTTGTTCGGTTGGCAGAGTCTGATTGAAGCCAGAACGTGGCCCAGGAACTCTTCTATTTCACATCTCAAATTAATACAATAGGATATTACACATGAACATATATAGAAAACAGATCAGACAAGACCAGCCAGAACATGAGATACAAAGATTGAGCCTCTGAGTGATATAGCGATTGTACCAGAAAAGCTCACGACATGAACAAACTGACATAATATTCATCGCATACAGTAGAACACATGTCACCAAAAAACACTCCTTTTGTACCAAATCAGATTAGTTAAGCTAACGCTGAATAACTGATCGCTAAATGTCCACATTATGCAAGCTAATTACACATCAAAAGTAGGTTTGGGTTCGATCAAAACACAAAACATATTCCTTTTGATCAGGATAGCTGCATCTTGATGGCTTCAAATCGACCCAATCTTTACAGACCCCAGCTGCAAAACAACACAAAGGATAACTGAAAATTTTTAGCTCATTCAGTGCAACTTATAAAATGCAGTTTCTGTAATTTCAAATTTGATATAAAATTCTCAGTTATTTAGCACAAGATGACTTGCAAAAGATACTGAAGGCGTGGGATTTGCAGAGGTGCATATTGTGCATTTCTCAGAATTTTAGCATGCACAGATTAAGCAAAATAATTAAGGATTACAGTTAGCATGAAAACATTTCTAACATGACCAGAAAAGGATATCTGAACTGAGTTAGCATTTTTATTGCTTAGATACAAATGTGAAGAGCACAGCAATGTTGGCTCCATAACTGCCAGAGCTCTTATGATTTTTCTTACGATTTTCTAACTGATTATCTATACTACTACCTGCTTGCTCCATAGCTGTTAGTACACATTATATGTTCCTTTTCTATGGGCAAAGAGAAAAAAAAAAAGAAGGCATCAAGTAAAGACAAGGTATAAATAACTATAAAGAACACACAATGGAACACAGAAGTCACAATAAATTAACCAAATGTGATGAGAAAACCGAATTGATAGATGAACTGCCGAGCCACATACAACAATTAAAAAAACGCTGGACACAGCTTTGCTTAATGTTTTAGTCCCTCTGGTCACGTAGCTATTGCCATTACTGATGAATCAAGTACTGCTGCTTTTAACCACAGGCCAAACATCAAAGAGTCCAGACAAGGAAATCTTGAAGCCAGGACTAATTGAGAAGTCACCCATAGCCCAATAATTTTATCTTCAATAGGACACCACTGGATGAGCTCAGAAAACAAGAACAGATACTCAACAGGCAATAAAATAAACAAGCGTGTTGTGATGTAGGCTGGTGATGCGACCTGCTAGTTACTTAGCGGCTAAATTCAGAACTACAGTTTCCATCGACAGCAGTAGCGCGGCAAGAAAACATATGCATGGCTGCCTGTGTGGACTCAGAGGCGTGAATTTCTCCGGAGTCCAGGTATGGCGTACGCTAGACCTCGCCACCGAGTAGATCCGCCACTCACCCAAATCAAGACGACGACTAGTGGCGAGCTGTAGGAGAACCAGATCGGCCGCAAGCGCCGCCGCAAGGGCCGGGCAAGAGCGACATCCTCAAGATCCAAAAATGCGCGAGAGAGAGGAGGGAGGGGAAGATTACCGGCGAGAAGAGCATGTACGAGCGAGAGGAGGTCGGGTGAAGGATGGCTGCGTCGCCGTCGTGGCCGGGGCAGGCCGCCGCGCCACGGCCTCGTCTCGGCTTCTCTCCCGCAGCGCCGTCGGAATGGAATCGGGAGGTGA
>LAPY01003231.1:25729-42738 GCA_000970635.1 Eragrostis tef | reverse complement strand
TTTTTTACCTTATCATTATTTGAGATTGAAATGGTCTATTTTATTTATTTATTTATTTGAAAGCATTCTTCTGCATTATTTTCTTTAGTGTGTTAACATAATTGATATTACAGTTTTCAGACATTGACCTTCATGTCACTCATGGCTACTCGGAGGCCTCCCTATGCATCTGCTACTCTGACGCCTCACGGTCCATCTTCTTGTCACACGACAACTTTTGTTATAGTTTGTTTAAACCTCTTAATCTCCTTATATCATGTGCTTGCTCCACACTGGACACAGAAAACGGGCATGTTTAGGATTTACTTTGATCGTTATACTTGGTGGTGGCAAGGCATTTATAGTAGCATGCTGCACGCTTCTCTCAATAGTTGTGGTTTCTAAACCTTTGCGTATTGTGCTTTTTTTTTGTTGGCAATTTCGTATTTATGCTGCTAAAGTTTTCTGCAGGTACAAAATTCTAGGAACTCGGTTGGACATTATTTAAAAATGATATCTAGTTCTTGCTATACAACTATTGAGAGAAGTGTCTCAATGAAGTGAGAGATGAATGATATTGCTATTGTAATGGTATGTCCCAAACTACAACTTAAGTTTTATTTTGGATCGCAAGCAAATTTGGTTATAATTATTTCTCCTTTTCCAGGTTATATGTTCGTTGCATAAGTTTCATTAACGTTTAGCTGGGGACCTAGAAAGCAACCAGGCCTGTTTGCTTCAGACCTTGGCCAGGCAGCCATCCCAGGCTATCATTTTTTAGGCCTGTGGCTGAGGTGCATTGCCTGGCCCAAGCAACATGAGCCAGGCAACATCCTAACAGGCCCGTAATAAACAAACATTTTCGTCTTTGTACATTTTTGCTATGCTGAAAAAGTACACGACACTTTGCTTTGTGTGTATTATATATTTTTTACTCTTCCAAGTGAATTTTGATGCTCCTTTCAATACAAACTTAACCACTTCGGCTCTGTTTGGTTACTTGTTAAAATGGCAGTAGGTCAGTTGTTACTGAGAGATCGTAGACCTTATTAGAATGGATTTGTTGTTAGTGTTTTTTCTTTCTTCCTTTTCTTGACGCAAAACTGTGGGGGCTCCCCACAGTTCTTTTTTCATTAAAATAGTAAAAACTGAGGGTAGCAGAAAAACACGTTATTTAGCACAGAGTTAAGTTGTTCATTTAACAACAGAGGAACAGGAAACACGTGTTCTAGATGAAGATCTTGCACTTGACATTATTCTTATATCTTAATTACTTCTTCCACTATGTACTAGCTACATATGGCTGTTCCAAATATTTTGGTTTTTTGTGCTATCTTGACTTCTCAGTAGGATGCTTTTGAAATCAGCTGAAGTCTATGCATTTCGTAGTGTCTTTGACTTCCGCCCCTAAAGATGACTTTGTCTTTGCCTCCATCAACGCTGCGGGCATCATAACCCACTTCTGGATCATGGCGCTGTCTTCCTAGCCACCGCCACTTATGCTGCCCTGCCTTTTCCAAAATGTTTATAAAAGTAAGAATCTAATGATGGGTTGTTTCATATATGTTATCTTATCATTGGTAAAACTACTAATTCTATTTCCCAAGTTCAAACAGAGTACAATATTGATATGTCATAATTTCAAACCTGATTTAATTAGTTGTATGTATTTCAAATGTAATTAGGTATCAAATGCCAAGCTCGCTGCATCTGCTATAGTGTACACATATTCAAGGTCCAAACTCCTCAACTTTAATGGTTTGTCACATAAGAAGCATGAGCTGATTACAGAAGCACTGCTTTGTCATATTCAAGGTCCAAAGTGCATCAGCATGGACAACAAATAGATTTCAGGTGACTGAAATAATTACAAACTATTTCCATTCTTTCCTTCATGGGACTGATAGATTAAGTACAGGTCATAATTTTGCATTTATTTGGTCTATGACTACTATGTTAGACTGACTGCAAGGATTTTTCTTTTTCCAGGTAAGGCTCTCCATGCTTTTCAGTTCTATATTCTCCATATTCAGCAGCGCAGAACCTATATTTCAAGTGTGCTACTGCAAGGATATTTCTTTTTCCAGGTAAGGCTCTCCATGCTTTTCAGACTATATTTTACATATTCAGCAGTGCAGAACCCACATTCAGCAGTGCAGAACCCATATTCAGCAGTGCATAGTGACCATGCAAATAGCTTCATGCCTATTATTAGTTGTGCTTTTCCCTTTCATTTTGTAACATGCTGCTTTGTGGAGGTCTGCTTCGCTTCACTATTTTAGTTGCTAGAGTCAAAGAAGCACCTTATTGCATCGCAAATTCATTAAGAGCTTAAGAAAAAAACAAAGATTTTAACTGTTTGTGTTCTTCTATTTTGATGACTCCTTTTAGAAAACCAGAAATGCAATGCTATATATTACTGAGGGCTTGGCCTTTTTTGTTTTATGCAAATTATAGGTTGTTAATTTAGTTAGAAACCTAATTCCACATTGGGAATGGTGCCAGTTGCATCCTAGAATGAATAGCATGTCCTCTTACCTGTGTAAGCTGAATAAAATTATTGGTTGTTTCCTTACCAGATTCTTGATGTTTTGCGCTGCCTAGTCTTTAATATTCATACATACAGATATACAAGTGAACTGATTAACAGATCTGTATAATGCAAAATTAAACTAACTGATGAAATTCTATATGCCATTTGATTTCAGGGAGTTTTTTTTTTGGGGGAATTTTGAGTTCAGGGAGTTGATGATCTCACCATTTCATTGAACTTCAGTTTCCTCAGATTGCTTTGCAAGGATTTATCCTATCAAAGGTTCACAATTTTACAGCAGTGTAATTATATGTACTTTTGTTATAATTGATTACAACTTTTTTGTTTCCTTCTGTTCTGTTAAGATGACCTAATAATCAATATGTTAGGTACTTGGACATATTTTTCTTTTACTACTAAATTGTACTGGTCCTTCTTTATCTCTGATAGGCATTGCAATTTTTCGGTAGAGTTCACAGAAGATAGGGGCATAAGAAAATCGTAATTTTTCCTGGGATGACATATTGCAGTTTGGTTTTTTAACAGTTTATTTCTCATAATATAATCTTGCCAGCCATATGTTATGAAATTGCAGGCTACGAAAATTTATTGAATACAATCCTTTTGTTATTCTTAAAGCTCTTGGTTTGCACAAATTCCAGATCATACTTCTTGAGACATCATCGCAGGCCACCATAATGCTGTTATATGCTCAGATGTACGAAAGGCTTGTGACTTATATTTATTATTTATGTTTTGCTGCTATTGATTGTTATTTTTAAGCCAACTGATCTCTGTACCTTATATTTGTTGTTTATATTTTGTTGCAATTGATTATTAATTTTAAATGTTGCTCCCTCCAGGTGAAAGGTCACATTCTTCTATTGTATAAGGCCAATCAAATTCTCATGTCCATAAATTACCGTTTAGACCCTCTTTTCCTGCTTCCTTCTTCTGATCATACTGATTTTTTCTTTTTTACTTTGAGGAGCTTTCTTACTGATTTTTTTTTGGCAGATATTTCAAATGCTGATGCTCCATGCTAAATACTCGATACTCAATGCTTGGTGGTCTCGAAGGGTGGATCGCAATACTGGTCTTGAATATTCGATCTGAATAACAACCAAAGTATAGTGATATAGATTATATCTGCTCTCCAAAGTATTAAATTTATTTATATTTGATGCCACAGAGATGCTTAACATTTGATGCCAAAGACACAATAACAATATTTGATGCCAGTGACACACTTACAATATTCAATGCCAAAGAATCGTCGTTTGTGTTGCTGTATAAAATTCACTTGGTTTGCCATGGAATAAAAACCTGTTATTTATACTTCTGTCTCTTTTTTCTTATTTAGGTACCATTTTCTCCAGTACAATACTGTGGTGCTCTTTTGGTATGAGGAGCGTGTCAAACGACGCCAGAGCTGCTCCAGCTCGCGGTCCGGAACCAGCAGGTTGGTGTCGTGGCCTTCCTCCTCCTGAATTGCATTGCAGGTTGCTTACTTTGCTTGTGCTCGCCATGTGTTCATTGATATGCCTTGGAGCCAGGGTGCTGTCTCGGTGACGCGCAAAATGTGTTTGCTAGAATGCCTCACTGATATAGAGAGTTGGAATTAGGCCATTGTTTTTCTTTAGCATGTTGATGCATATATTTGCTAGAATGCCTGTGAGTGTTTTTGCTAGAACACCTCACTGACTGCAGATTGCGATATGCAGGTTGGCTTCATTAGCTCTTCTTTTTACTTGTTTCATCCAAGATTATAAGACTCTACACTGCTAGCTTTTTGTTGTATTCCTTCTGGCTTGATATGTTGCCATCGTTTAACAATTGACACCTGGGATATAGAAAATATAAACGATTTATCCTTATTTTAACGACAATTGATGTTATGCGATATTAAAAAAACTAAGACATTTTCATTACTTGTTCCTGCTACTCAACAAAGGAAAAATAACTAAATTTAGTTGGAGTGTCTGGCAAGGCTTCTTGATGATTTAGTGCCATGATATGCTTGTTCTGCACATCATGTTCCTGTCAGTTTGCTTATAGAAACGAACACTGATTCACCTGAACAATTTAAAATGAAAATGCATAGGTCTCATCCTCACCGTTCTGTAGAACTAATTCTTCATTTTCACTGTGTGCTAGTAACTGGTATTACATGTTATGTGTATTTCTTGGTTGTTTATGTTGCCCATGTTGCTCTGGGACTCTGGATCATTGGGAGACTTAAGTAGTTAAC
Organism: Eragrostis tef; assembly: GCA_000970635.1. Classification (NCBI taxonomy): domain Eukaryota; kingdom Viridiplantae; phylum Streptophyta; class Magnoliopsida; order Poales; family Poaceae; genus Eragrostis; species Eragrostis tef. The sequence continues at coordinate 37,975 of LAPY01003231.1, read as the reverse complement.
ACTTCCATAGGAGCAGTTTGAGTTAGTTCTGATGCTTTTTCCCAGAATATAGTTGCTAGTTGTTGGTAGGACTAGGACACAGTTAGTGCTACCCTCTTTGGCATTGGTCTAGCAGTAGAGCTTATTATAGTTCTGGTTCCATATGTATTTATTACTCAGTCGGTATGTATGGCATAATTTCATCAAACTGTTGCATGTCTGCAGTAATTTTGCCACCAATTCTCATATGTTGTTCTCTTGAAATGGAGGTCCTGAAATGGTTGTTTTGCCTTTGGCTTAGCAGTAAGGCTCTTTGAATCACCCTGTTTCAATTGCTCAAATAAGAACTATCAGAATTTAGTTAGCTACTGTGAAAAATGTTTGTACCAGATTTTGCACAATTACTTAGGAGCATACGGAACTCAATGGACAATTCTACTACTCTAATCCTACGTTTTGTTTTACTTTGCACAGAGGACGCATGGATCGACAAGAAAAGATGACAAATTTGTCGATGCCATGGTGTGGTCCGCGCTCCTGTATGTTACTAAGTCCATACTTTTGGTTCTTTCACTTTTACTAGCCTGCATTGCTTTTTCCCTTGGGTCAATCATTATGGATTTGGTCTACAATCTGCTCGTGTAGTGCTCTGTTTTGAATGTTTCAGCTCTTAGGAAATGGATAGAGGCTCCTTTAGAAGGAAGAAGACCAAATAATGCTGATAATTAAACAGGTCAACCTCGATGTTATGTTCTAATTATAACTTACTGGAAGCAAAATCAGACAGTACACGTTCTTTTCTCTGGTGGTATTGTTCTGAGCTTGTGGACTGAATTGAACTGTCTTGGTTGTCTGGATATTGAAATGAAGGTAGGCTTATGAAATAGCAGGCTATGTGGAACTTTTATATACAAAATGATGCAAGTGAAATTGGTGCACAAAAATAATGTGTTACTTCTGCATGTTCTACCTTTGAATATAATGGTACTCCTCTGCAACCTGTTATCTTTGTATGTTTTTCCTATTATCTCTGCAACCTGTTAAGATTTTTGAGGAAGCATGCAGGCCTGTTATTTTTTTCTCAAACCTTTGAGCACTTGAGTTGTTATTTAGTTACCCTTTAGCTGAAGCTATATGGTTGGCTTGTTATCAATTTGTATTGAGCGCTGCTTCCATGTGGATTTTATTCATTGGTCACCGTAAGATGATGATTTCACATTTTCACTTAAATGGGTATCTCCATAATTGCAGTGCCATGTATAAGGATGAATGGATGCAGATTCCACGCAGACTTTGCTTGAATGTCTTTGGTGAGATTTTTGTAGAATATTTCATGTCATAAACTTATACATGCTAGTTAGCTTGATACATTCTAGATTAATGCCAAAGCACCTTGGCCTGTGTATGTTTCCTTAACTTAATTGTTGAGTAGCATCACGGCTTAGCGGCTGTTAGCAATAGCCTGTGCATGTTTCCTTAGCTTAATTGTTCAGTAGCATCACGGCTTAGTAGCTGTTAGCAATAGCCTAATTGGCACCAAAGACCTCAGCGAGGAAAAAAGAGCTAGCTGTACTGACTTCAGTGGTGATTCTTCTTGACTGCTTCCTTGTGAATTTTATTCATTGGTTACCGTAAGATGATGATTTCACATTTTCACTTATATGGCTTGCCAGAGATTCCTCTATCCCATCCGTAGCTTTATGCCCCAAGCCTTCCTCCGTCTGAGCCCTGCAGCTGTCTGCTAGAAAGCCGGTGGTTCAGGAATGTGAGTTCTCTTCCACTGCTTCCCCGAAACCAGTTTCTTTAAATTATTTGAGACCCATCCAGAGTACGTGCTTCTCATATGGTTTCCAATAAATAAAAATTAAAAGAAAAATGCTGAGTTCTTTGCAAAATATACATTTTTTTCTGCAAACCTTGATAATTCTATGTAGTTTTTTGGTTGAAGCAGCAATGTGTCTAGAGTTGCATGGTTCTCTTTAAAAAAAATCAAAATATAATTATTTATGTTTTTTCTGTTATTCCAATTTCAATATATATGTTTTTTCCGTTATTCCAATTTCAATATATGTTCTGGAAGGCACTATGTCTCACATCTTTTGATCAAAATATACATGAATGGTGAGTACAGAGTATTGATCTGCTTTCATTTCCATGTGCATTTTGGTAGCATTGATAACCCTTCTGCCCTATTGATCTGCTTTCATTTGTAATCTGAGTTCCTTTTCCTCTGGAACGCGTTTGTTTCCATGTCGCTCTATGCAGCCACTACAATTGCCCCGGGGTTCCATCTAGTTCTAATTAAACTTCATGCAATTACTGACCATCTGATCTTCAAAGAATATGGTTATTATTGAAGGTCACTGGATGTTTCTGCCAGATTTGTTTATCATCATTTAGTATGAATAATATTGAATTGAAGTGGGTTTCAGGGAGAGCTGTATATTACTGATATTGGACGGCATATCATTTGTGATTGAGGAGAAGTCTATTCAGAACAATGGTGCTGCATTAGTGAGATAATGATGGTTACTAGCTATTAAAAGTGGCTCGAATGATGCAAGTGGGATCAAAGAAACCTCTTAAGTGTCCCTTTCTTTCAATAATAAATTACATTGAATTTGCAAAAGCGAATATTGGCTGATGGTTTAGTATGGTTCATTTACTGCGGATTTCCGAGTGTGAAGTTTCTTTCTCCTATTATGGAAAATTCAGATGTATTTGGCCCAGGTCCAAGTTGAGTTTGGGTGGAATTAATATTTTCCTTTTCCGGGTTCCTCTTGTTGTTTTCTTATTTGAACTGGTATTTTTTGACCTTTTTGATTGCTGCATTCATTATTCCTCCATGCTTTTCTTGGTCATTCTTCTAAATCTGGACTATATGGTGAAGTTTCATTGTTCCCACTATAAATCCTTATGCTAAAAAGTTCTTCTATAAGAAGTTCATTTGGCTATTCGACAAGATACTCAGGTTGCTATTATCTATATGAAGGGAAGTTTATGCATCCTATTCTCTCAACAATCTGGTTAAAATAGGGGAATTCATTCATCCCATTCTGTGTATCTCTGCTGATGCAATCTGGGAGAAAATGGGCAGGTAATGTCCAACAAGTTCTTACAAATTCTCTTGACGAGGAAGGCATCTAAGCTATTCTCGGATATAGCTATGCAAGTCGCTGGGTAATTATTGAATCAATGATGACAATCTGAAATGTATGCTTTTGAGTACATGTTGTGCCCAAATTATGTGTGCTCTCTATTGTTGATGCTAAGAGGTCAAGATGGATTATATTAATAGGCAGTTGTCTGAAGCAGGTGTCTATTCAGATGCTTCATTTGTTATATTCCGCAATCATGTTGTGTGTATGGGATATTATTGAAGTTTGTGGAATAATTTCCTGCAAACTTGTACTCATTCTAAATTAAACTTTATGCAAGTACTATCACAATATGGATGTTTTTGAAGGGTAATGCTAAAGGGAATATGCTTATTATTGAAGTTCAATGGATATTTTGTCATCCGCTCGTTCTTCAGCCCCATGTTCCTCTCAACACCTGGTCTACTTCTCTCACCACCGTAGCAGCCCTTCCATCTTTGCCTGCTATTGACTAGCTCAATATTCTGAGGTAAAAATCATTTATTTGTTCTTTGATGGGTGCATGCTAATTTTTTAATGGGCTTGTGAAGCAGCTGTCTATTCATATGCTTAATTTGTTATTTTCCGCAGTTATGTTGTGTCCGTGGGATACAATTATAGTTTGTGGAATCATTTCCTGCATGGCTAAAGTCTAAGCATTTTTTACTGTTATTGGCGCTGGCAATCTAATTAAACATTATGCAAGTACTATCACAATATGGATGTTTTTGAAGGGTATATCCATCATCTAGTGCTTAATGGGATATGGTTATTGTTGAAGTTCAATGGATATTTTTTCATCTGCTCGTGTATCAGCCTCATGTTCCTCTCAACCCCCCGGTCTGCTTCTCTCGCCACCGTAGCAGCCCTGCCATCTTTGCGTGCTATTGACAACTAGGAGGGCGATTCAGAGGTAAAAAATCGTTTATTTGGTCCTTCTTTGATGTGTGCGTGCTAATATTTATCCTTTCATTTCGTTTTAGCTTTCGATTTTTCACTTTTCTGGGCAAGGAAGAACAACTAGGAGGGCGATTGACAGCCATATCTAGATGTCATTGGATACTTTAATTGCTTGAAAAATTGGTGGAAAAAGTAACCAATCCCAGCTTTCCAGTTTAGCCACCATATCGTCCCTTCCCCCCACTTCTAACATCTCTCTTCCAATGGTACTGTGTTGTTTTTGGCCGACCTTTCTTCTGTTTTACATAGAAGACATTACAGTAGTGCATTCTTAGTTCTATCTGCTGAAACCAATCCAATTTGTGAATGTCTAGATGCTAGATCAGTCATGCTATATTTGTCCACATTATTCTTTGTTTGCTGTGCCCAGTTTACTTACTAAGTAGACATGAAAGAAAATATTATATGTTTAAGCTATCTGCAGAACGTCATCTATTTTTCCTACTTACCATATTGTTTGTCATTCAATATATAGTAGCTTCCTTTCATATGTCTTTCATATTGTCATTCAATATAGCCTTTCACTTAGGATAGTGTCAGCTTCAAGAGTTCAGACCAGCAAGAATCATATGCTCAGTTTTCTATTGAATTTTCGTATTTCAATTAGGTCTACTCCTACATATGCATCATAGTTTGCAATTTTTGTATGTCTGTAATTATACACGTTGGAGCAGATCCAACCTGCCATGCTTTATGGAGTAGAATGTTGGCCTACTAAAAGAAGACATATCCAGCAACTAAGCGTAGCAGGGATGCGTATGTTGCGATGGAAAAGATTGTTCAGCACCGCTTGAGATGGTTTGGACATGTCCAACGGAGACCCGAGGAGGCGCCGCTACGTAGCGGGATAATTCAACGCCCCGAAAATGTGAAGAGAGGCAGAGGCCGACCAACTTTGACTTGGGCGGAGTCGGTAAAGAGGGATCTAAAGGACTGGAATATCGCTAAAGAGCTAGCCATGGATAGCGGAGCGTGGAAGCAAGCAATCCACGTACCGGAATCTTGATTTCCCCCTTGTTTGCTTTAACCCTTTTGGTCTTTTTCCTTGTTCCATCCCCCCTCTTCCTTCTACTTTTTTGGTTTTGCCTCTCGTGTTGGTCCCTGTAGGTTTCATCTCTAGCCTACCCCAACTTGCTTGGGAAAAAAAGGCTTGGTTGTTGTTGTTGTTGTATTGAGCAAATATTACTTGTATCGAAAGATTCACCGGGGAAAAGAGTAAACCCCTAACTCTGAACTATTCTAAAAAAAACCCTAACTCTGAACTTTTGATACACCAAACACCAACATTAAGGCAGGCCTAGCTAGATAATCTCCAAAAGAAATATTTAAACATGCTAGAAGAAAAAAAAAGAGTTCAATGAATATGTCACCCATGGAACCGGACCTGAATAAATAGAGCACTTTAGGCCAAACCATAATGATCACAGGAAAATGGAGCTCGATTAGCACAAATTGTGTCGCTAAGATACTGTAATCAAGGGAAATGTTTTGCTAATTATTGGTATATGGCAACAAAACAAGTAGGAAGCTAAAAAAGGGTTAAAAACTATACTATGGTGACAGATACACACACAATGAGGAACGCTAGTGCTGCAGATTGAAAAGACTGGAAAGCAGTTAAGCAAACGAGACATGATCAGGACTGGACCTTTCTTACTGCTAGCTGAGCACTTGAAATTATGTCCACTTCTCGATAGTTCTGGTGCCCATCTTGTCTTGCATTTCGTTAAGTTCAGTGTTTGGTTTGCTACCGGAGCCAAGGGCCATAGCATATTGCACTCAACAGATAAGCCAGCCGTGAACAATCCCATGGCTTGCAATTATCCAGATCGGGAATCCCAACACTCCACACACCCTGATCACCTAGAGCAAATCTAAAAACAACAAAAAAGAAATAAATCAGAACATAGGAGTAGATTTAGTAGAAAATACATAGCTGCAATAATAGAGCAAACAGTCAACACTTCGATTCATGCTGGAAAATACTTAGCCGCAACAACTAAATTCATTAACAAGTTTGCATGCATATCTGATTTGGGAAAATCATATGAGCTTGTTTCCTAGGAAAAGCATTGAACAAAATAAGTACTGATCAGCTCATGAAAGTGATTCCTTTCGCTGATGCATATGGTATCTTCCCGGTGGGCGAGATCATGAGGATGAGGTCGATGTAGTTAAGTATGCCGGTATGGACATCTCCTTGGCCTTGTTGAGGATCCTCGCCCGCTGCTTTGAGTAGGTTATCTACCACCCGCTGCTTCGAGTAGTTTCTGTCACCTGCTGCTATTCTCCTGCTTTCTCAAGCCCTCTGAACTATGCAAATCAACCTTCAAAAATAAAGATATAGAAACATCCAGCTACACTGTGACAAGCCTCTGAATCGACATCCAAACTTTCACTTTCCTTTTATTATAGATGAGCGAATCACAAAGAAGAAAAGATGCATTGTTTAAAAAGCGCTTACTTTCATCATAAAACGACATATGCAAAGAAAACAAAATTATGTCCTATAAAAAAGTATGAGAAGCAGAGAAGAAATTGTTTATTGCAAATTACATGAGTGAGTACACTAGCTAATACCATTTATTTAAATGAACCTTTTGTAAAGACAATATTCTACACACTTCTTTTCAATCCAGTATCCCACAACACAGTTACATCCTTGGTCTGCGACTCATTCATCGTCAACAATAAAAAACAAAACAATGAAATAGTTCAGTTCTTAGGTGGATTATAAAGAAAATGAGCTCTCAATCAGGATATAGTACTTCATCATAATCAGCCTCGATCCTCGACCTTTATCATTGGAGCAAAAACATTTTGATATTCAAAAAATAATAAGGCTCTGTTGTCAGCATGCAAGGCAAAAGGCAGGGATATGGACAACTTAGACCACTAATAAGCAAAAAAGAACTGTGCAGATTAACTTGATTAATGAACTTTCAACATGGTAAGCATCCTCGTACTTCAAAACCACTTGTTACAGTTCGTCATTTACAAACTGATCCAAACAATAGGTAGAGTATGATAATTTTTTTGAAGTGTAGATGAGCGGCCATTTTAGCCTTCACAGACTGAGCAAAAAGAAATGAAATTTGGAGTTCCATCGTAACAAACCATTAGCCTTCCTGTTTAGGTCGAGACTGCAGATCCATTGAAAGCCGCCACCCAGGTTCTTCCCTGCAAAAAGAAACCAATTGATCAATCAAAACCCGCGCGCCATGGAGGCACTACCAAAAGAAAATTGCCCTAGGCTGGGATCCGATAGAAATTAATCGTGCCCATCTGCATGGAAATCAACAGCACGGGTGAGAAAAGGGCAAGATGCGGCGGCCGCAGATTGACTTCGCCGTGGTCGTGCTGCACCCCGTCGTCATCCTCGCCTCAAAACGACCTAGCCGTGGTCGCGCTTCCGTCGTCGTGGTACGTGGTCGCGCCGCCGCAGATAGACCTCGTCATCAAGGAGGACAGGAGGAGGATCCACGTCGTCGTCAGAAGAAGATCGACCTCAAATCAATCTAGCCGTGGTGGCGCTGCGCCCTGCCGTTGTGGTGGCGCTGCCGTGCTGCCTCGCCGCATATTGACGAAGGCGGAGATCGTGAAGGATCCTGGGCCCTGATCGGTTTATTACGCTTCAGATTCTTTTGGGACTGCCATCTGAAAAAAAAAACAATAACATTATGAAATAGTGTAGTAAGGTTGCTATTACTCATATATACAACGCTTAATGTTTGCCCGCCATCTCTGAATATATTCTCAGGTCATATGATTTTCTTCCTTCCATCTCATAATCTAGATTTTACAGTGAATGATACATAAAATTCTTTATTATCTTTGTTACTAAATTTCTCAGTTTATAAATTATTTGAGACCCCATCAAACAGTATTTTTAAACCCCATCAAACAGTGAATGCTAAAAGTACAGTGATATATTCTTGCATAGCTATATGGCACTAATAATACCCGCACAATGTGCTGGCTAACTAGTATTTTTTTCTCAGGCCAACTTTCCGGTTGCCTCGATAGCCAATAGTTCCAACCTCATCGACTTGCCGTATCCTTTGGCCTCCGTCCTGTCCATAGCTTGCTGCCGGACTTCCTCCATCAGCACTGTGGTGAGTTCTCCACTGCTTCCCTGCAATCAATTTTTTTAAATTATTTGAGAACCATCCAGAGTACGTGCTTCTCATATGTGTGTCTAAACTCGCATTTGTATATATTGTTGAAACATTTGATTCTTCGCTGTTTTATAGTGGATGAATGATGAAGAGAGCCAAACCTATTCACTGCACATTTGCATGAAAACTAAATTTTGATTTTTATGATACTTTGTTATCAGTAGACGAATGTAGAGGTGCCCCAAATCTTACGGACTCCCCTACTTCTGCTGTTCTTACATAGCATGGTTACAGTGGCTCCAACAGAGATATTTCAGAAATCCATGTATGGGAAACTAAGATGTTCGCATTAGCTTGTGGAGATCCTCAGCTTCCAACTTGCATGCTCATCTCATATTTGATTTCTGCATGCCTGTATACAAAATTGCGTCCTCAGCATTTTCTCTCAACAAGTTTCTATTCGCAGCTCTGAGGCAAGGTCACTTTTTTAATGTTTTCATTCTACACAAATTACACAAGTATCAAATGCCCGTGCAAGAGTTGTGGAAGGGAAATGCTTTTACACTAGTGTTTTTGGTGGAGGCTTTGCTGTGTCAGTGTGCCTATGCCTTGCTAGATGAACAAACAACTGAAGAATATATATGGCGCCTCAAAGTTTCCCTGCATCCATGCACCTAACACGAATGCTTGATTCCACCAAAAATTAAAATTGCTAGCTGATTCTGTTGTGGTGTTTCCTATTTTCAGACCTGTTATATGTTAAAGCTATTTAGCAAAATTTCTACTTTGACGGTGAAGCAGCCTTACTGATCAGCTATACGATTTTTTGCAGAAAATTTCTGCTTCCACGCTCCCATAAATTCCTCTACCTGTTCACTGTTCCATGAGGTAATTTCCCTACATATTCTCTCAACTACTTACATGGATTTTGTTACGTAATTGAGGCCTTGCTTGTTGAATAGAATATCATAGGCAATGTCCTGCGTAGCCTTGGGTGGATTGGTGAATTGAAATGTCAATTTCTATAAACTATTTTTAAATGCTGATTGGTGAATTGAATTATAGATGAATTGCTTGTTAAGAAACCAGGTATCTGCTTGCATTCCCTCCCCTCCAAATCAAAAATTCATTGTTACAAGGCCTAACCGCCTGAATGTGCCATTGTAGAAGGAATCTGAATCTGGGTCTGACTGCTGATTTACATAGCCACCTAAAATTTTGTTGGAATATTTCTTCAATGTATGGTTAGTCAACTAGGTTGATTATCTCTATTATTTGGACAGCCTATTGTAACACCTTGCGTCCAAAACCGCTTACCGCCCAGCCCCCACGTGGGGCGAGCACGCGCATACACATAGCACCCCTCTTACTCTTTCGTCCTCGCTTCGTGTAAAAGGGTTAACCCGGAGGTGCTATGCTTAGACCAACAAGGGTTATATGTTGACCCTCACCCACCTAAACAACCAATGTGGGACTATTCCCACAACTTCACTTCACTTATGGGCCACTTGGGCCGAAACCACTACTAACAGGCTACAAACGGGCTGGGGTGTTACACCTATTGGTATTAACCAAAACATATTGAAAACACATTAACTGATTGCAACACCTGGATCTCTATTATTTTGACAGCCCATTGGTATTAACCAAAACATATTGAAAACACATTTAACTGACTACAACACCTGGATCTGTTATGTACATGTTATTCACACTAGCATGATTTGTGACTGAAGTATCATTTATGAAGTCTGTCATTAATTATGAGTATCTTGTTTAGCTGCCAAAGCTGGTAATGATGAGGATGATGACCTAGATCTACATTAATTCCTTTCTTGGTAATTGATCACTTTTATCTTACAAAAAAATTGTGTCCTTTCCTTTCCGAGTTCCTTCCACCAGAGTGCGACACTAGGCTTCGTTCTCCGGTCCATCAAGGTCCAACAGTAATTGGGCCACCATCTATTACATCGGTAAGGTATTTTTCTTTTTTGTTTTTTTCCTTCTCTACTCCTTAATACGTTTTGCAGATAATGAGCTTTCAGCATCGGTGTAGATGAAACACGGAAGAGTCTGAAAACAGGTCTTGAATTGTGTGAATGTAACCAAAGCTAATAAGGTGATGATACAATCCTTGTTTGGTACTCAGTTCGAATATAACGTAGTAGGATAAACACGATCATTGTTACAATTGCTTAAACATGTATGCCCTTTTATTTTAAGCATTCAAGGATTACAATAGTCATATCTGATTTTGTGATCTGCTCAGTGGACATCATTATTTTCACTCTCTAATTATGGTCTGCTCCTTTTTCTTTTCCATAGGAATGAGCACCAATTCGTCCTCAAGTTTCTCTATCAAGTATGTCCTGTGGAAGAATTTTCCATTTGATGACTCAAATTCACATTCAAAGCTACCAAATCCAGAGGACATCCTAAGGTTCAGTATTTTTTTAATTCTAAAATTATGATCGGCACTATATGATATTGCCGTTTCAGGCTACACCCCTAGCCTGCTGTGTCTTCTTCAGCTCCAAACCACAAAGAATCAGAAAGGTCACACGCCTACTGCAAAATCAATTACTAACATTTCTAAATTTATAGCCTTATATTTGAAGTTAGTTGACATTTCCACCCTTATTTCCAGCTTAACTTGCCGATTTTTTGTTCGGAAGTGACCATTTGTTACAAACTGTATTAGCTAAACTCCGGCCATATTGAAGATTCTTTCTTTTCTTGTGTTTATGTGAGGCTTTATTGGCCTTGTTTTCCATTTGAAGATGAATTTTCGGAACAGTGATCTTTATTCTCAATTGTTCTAACTGCAGCTTGTGTTAGCCACTTCTGCATCTGACGGATCCAAAGCGCCTACAATTGTAACTGATGATAATATGAAGTTACTATTTCAGATTCAGAAGAAGGTATGAATCATATTTGTAATATTAATTTGGAACTGCAACAATTGTATGGTTCTCTTGTTTCTTTTTGCTTGATAAGATTGACGATCTACGCGCGATATACTCTTGGTGACATCTGCTTAAAGCCACTCGGTACAGACTGTGCTACTCAAAGTGTTTTGCAGGTGATGATTTTGTAATGTCTTGTATTTACATTGGAAAAACCAACTTAGTTCTTTTGTGTTTACTGTGCTTACTTCCACATTAAGCTATTAAGGGTTTCAATGCCCAACGCTGCAGTATTTCCAGCTGGATCCTCAATCGTATGATGATACCATGCTAAGTTCTGTTTTCAGGTAGCTCGTTATTGCTGAAATACCCAATTATTCCATATTTTTCTGATAGTTTTATTTGAATATTTGATGAGATCTTAGATTATTTTTTTCTAGTTATGAATGCTTTACTTACTTATTGCAACATGGGTTAGTATAATCTAATATACTGTTGATGATTTTCTTGGGACAAAAGGCTGTGTTGGGCGTATTGACACTGACAGCAATTCCTTTGAGTACTGACTGTCAGGACTCAGGATACTTATTAGTTTTTTCATTTAATCTTAAATTGACGTACCTAAAGTCTCATCTTTGATATTGCAGCATTACACTTCCGAAGAGACATGTTTGAGCACTTTTCAGTCACATATTGATCCTAGTACATTTTTAGGTTGTTTTCCAGGAAGAAATTTTATCGAGGTAATACGTTATTACACCTGTTTGGTAAAACAAATATTTTGTCTTCTGAGTTCTGACATCTCACTCCTTATCAACTTATTATTGCTGGGTACACTTCTGCATTTGTGATAAATCCTGTGAACAACAAGGTTGATACAACAAGACAAGAGAATGGAAGGTCGTGGAGGGAAAGAGCATTTATTAAACTTGTTAAGGTTTGGAATGCTAATTCAAAGTATAAGATTACTGTATTGGATACCTGTTCTGTACTAGGCAGTCTTTCTGCTTACATTTTTTTTTAAACAGTTAGTGTGACATATTTCAGGATTTCTGTACTACCCTTCTTATTAGAAATGTAACAACCTGCGTCCAAAACCGCTTACCGCCCAGCCTCCACGTGGAGCGAGCACGCGCATGCACATAG
>LAPY01003231.1:5151-15937 GCA_000970635.1 Eragrostis tef | reverse complement strand
TACATTCATGACCTTTTTGACCGTGCTTCTCTCACTGATTGCTGCACTGTTAAGACTCCCATGGAGCTCAATATTCATCTTCGTGCCAGTGATGGTGAGCCGCTCACTGATCCTACTCGCTATCGTCATATTGTGGGGAGTCTTGTTTATCTTGGTGTTAATCGTCCTGACATCTCGCATTCTGTACATATTCTGAGTCAGTTTGTTTCAGCTCCCACCCAGCTCCACTATACTCACTTGCTTCGTGTCCTGCGTTATCTTCGTGGGACTATATCTCGTCATCTGTTCTTTCCACGCTCCAGCTGTTAACAGCTTCAGGCATATTGTGATGCTACTTGTGATTCCTCTGATCGTCGACCTCTTTTTGTTTTTTGTGTGTTTCTTGGTGGTTCTTTCATTGCTTGGAAGACTAAGAAGCAGACATCAGTTTCTCGTTCGAGTGCAGAGGCTGAGTTGCGTGCTATGGCTCTTGTGACAGTAGAGGTTACTTCGTTGCGGTGGTTGCTTGAGGATTTTGGTGTTTTTGTTTTTTGCTATTTCACAGTATAGACTTGACTTTCCTACTAATCTTTTGATCAAAATATGTAGGACTGGAGTAACTTTGATGCAAGTCATGCATTCTGCTCCTCCACAGATCTCAAGTGATTTTGGTTGCATTGTTTCCCATCTATCCTATTGAATTGCTTTCATTTGTAATCTAAGTTCCTTTTCCTATGAGATGCATTTGTTTCCATCTTGTTCTATGCAGTTACGGCAATTGCCCCGGGGTTCCATCTAGTTCTAATTAAACTTCATGCAATTACTATCTCAACATGGACGTCTTTTAAAGGCAATTACCATCTGAATATGGTTATTATTGAAGTTCACTGGATATTTCTTTCTTATTTCTCTCTATTGATAATATTGAAATCAAGTAGGTGTATTTGGAGAGAGAGTTGTATATTATTGAGATTGAAGCGGTATATCCCTATGTAATCATCACATGTTATTAAATAGGTGTCTATTCAGTTGCTTGATTTGTATATTCTGCAATCAGGTTGTGCCCGTGGGATATTGGTGTCGGATATCTTGCTCTCGTTCTGTCTATTGTAAACTACACACGTCATAGGATATTACTGATATCGGAATTGGAATGGTATATTTCCTATTTAATTTGGTTTTGAAGATTTATTTGCAACAGCTTTCTGATGTGGTTTGTAATTTTGGCAGGCTGGTCAACTATGCATATGAAAACTATTACAAGTTCATTGCATTGCAATGCCCAATTCTATTATGATACGGTGATGATTGGTACCATGATTTTTTTTTCTTGTCAATGTTGGAGTGCTATGCTTATAGACTCCATGACAGAGCAAATGATTTCAACACTCTGATGCGTTGCAGGATACGAGCACAATCTATATAGTTGAAGCATATCATTTTGTGGAAGAATCCCGTAGATATGAATAAAACCATTCCAAAGAAAATACAGAGCAATTTCCTTCAAGGAGCCACAGAGGGCTCTGAGGCTGCAGTGTCCACAACTGCCGTCAGCTTCGCTGCTTCGGCAGCCGCAGGTTAATCCTGTCCTAGCTCACCGGGCTCCTCCCATATCTGAGGTGGTACATGCTGCAGTAGATCGTACTCGTACTGATTGGGGTGAACTGCTCTCTGCCTAAACAGGGATAGAGACACCGATCGGAAAACAGGTAACGGAGACGGAAGCGGCACCAGCACCCTTTGCGTAACTGAGTAGATCTCGAACAAGTTTCCCTATAAAGAGGCCAATCTCCTTCTCCATGGAGTTCGTCGAGAAAGGCAACACATCGCAACTGCCCTTACTGGAGGATGTACGGGCCGTGGGAGATGATGAATAACATAGCCCTGATCATCGTGAACCAAACCTACGCCGCCCTCCGGCGACGGGCACGTCGAGATCAGCCGGTCCGCCGACCCCGCCGACCCGGACTCGCCGCTGCTGTGCGTGAACGCCAGCGCAAAGCACTGCTCCATCCGCCTCATCAACAGCTAGCGGGATTCTCGACGAAGCAGAAGAGCAGGCCGCAGTACCGCCTCGCGGGCAGCTACATATATATACACCAAGAAAAAGCACAAGAGTTTACATCCTGAGGCTAGAGAGTACCCACTAAACTGGGAAAGACTTGGATGATGAGGCATAACCTACAACATTTTGGAGGAGCCATTCTCAGAGGAGAAAGCTCATCAAGTGATTAAAGAAATGCAACCAGAGAAGGCTCCGGGACCAGATGGCTACATTGGAGCATTTTTCAAAGCTTTTTTTCCACGGCAGGGCACAGCCCGAAATTTTATTACCATTGGCAACGAAATTACATCAAGGACTTAACCAGGTCTGAATTAACAACAGAAAGTAAATGCGGGAAAAGTAAAAAAAAAAAACGTCTTGTGCGGTAGTTCAAGTAGGGAAAGTAAAGGCTAAGATAACGACTAGAGCTATTACATGACCCCAATGGTCATTCCTTGAGTTTCACCACGTCCAGATCACTCTGCTTGGACTCCTTGGTCTCTTACATTGAGCATTTTTCAAAGCTAGCTGGGAAATAGTAAAGCACGTCATTTTGGTGGATCAGCTTAACTTGCTGAATTCCGGTCATATAGTACTGATCCCGAAGAATGCTGAGGCAAAGTCAATTCAAGACTATAGGCCAATAAGTTTGACAAATAGCATTGCAAAAATGATATCGAAGCTGATGGCAAATAGGCTATCCAGATGCATGGATTGGACAGGTCTCAAGAAGCCAAAGTGCTTTCATAAAAAAGCGCAGCATACATGATAATTTCCTGTTCACTCAGAACATAATAAAGGAGCAACATAGAGCAAGTGGGACTATCTTTTGGAGGTGGTTTGCAGCAGCTTAATTTTGGGAACAGGAGGAGGCAATGGATATCAGCAAACTCGGACTCAGGCAGGGAGACTCCCCTCTCGCCATGCTACTCATAATAAGCCATAGTCTTATTTTAGCCGATGAAAATTACTTGGTGTTATGTTTTATGTCTAATTATTTATTAATTTTTTAATGTTATTGGAAATCGCTAAATAAACTTAGTTGTGGCTATAACCCGCATCAACCGCTAAATGTCGTAGCCCGCTATTTAAAACACGACCGCGAGCAGATCACGCAGCTTGCCTCCCTGGACGCACCCAATACGCTGCAGCGCCTCGCCACCGTGTTCGCGGAAGCTGCTCAACCTCGTGTCGGGTCTGTCACGCGCGCTCATGTCGTCGGCGTGCTCCGCCGCCTTGGCACACCTCGTGTCAGCCGCGCGGTGCCACCTGTTCGACATGCTCCCGTTCATACGTGTCGGGTCTGTCACGCGCGCTCATGTCGTCGGCGTGCTCTGCCGCCTTGGCACACCTCGTGTCAGCCGCGCGGTGCCACCTGTTCGACATGCTCCCGTTCATGGCTCGGGAAAAAAAAAGCCAGCGGAGGGGAGGGGATACCGAGCGAGAAATAAGGGAGAGGAACAGGATTTTTGTCCCTTTTTTGTATTTTTAGCTAACCAACCTCATTTAGCCAGCCTCTCGGAGGTGCTCTGAAAGAGCAGTGTTCTGCTCATTGTTCGAAAAAAAAAAGACATTTATGTGAACAAATTAGTTCTTTAACATGCATGAGGTGAGTCCACAGCTCATACGGAATTGTGTTTGTCGTTTTGTTTCTTTCTTATATACAACGAACGTAGCTAGCACATTTGTTATATATTATCAATTTGCCCGCAAACGGGCTACAAAAAAAATTGAACAAAAGAAAAAATATGGTAAAGGACCAAAATTTATAAACCTATAACAAAATAATATGCAAAACAATATTTAAATACCATCAACGTGTAACAGTGAGTCTATTTTCTTTGAAATATTACGCTTATGGTTCTTCTCAATTCATTGGGTGTTACAAAATCAAGAGAAAAGCACTTCAATAGACAAAACTGCATCCCGTTAATTCATGTTTTTTTTTGAACTGGAAAACCCTTTCCATTACTCAACAGGTACCAAATCGTTGGCTACCAAATTCAGGATACAAACTGGAAGGCTGCCCAATATCGGGTCAACCCCCATTGCACTCTCACAGCCAAGCGATGCTAAAGCATCTGCTACCTTATTGCAATTCCTGTTTTAGATAAAAAAAATTCTAACTGTTTAATTCATGTTTTACAACTGCTGGTTGAATGTCCAGCGAGCCATGAAACATTCAGCCTGTGCAAGCACATCCCACAGAGAGGCCATGCTGTGGTGTGGGCTCACAGCCCGCAAAGGCACAACTAACAAACCGAATGGCCTAAACTCCAAAGCCCATATCGTTTCGCTGCTCAGACTCCAGTCATCTTCCTTGAGGAGTTTTTCACTATTTTGGCCACGAATTCGCTAGACTTTGCTCAAATGGCCTCACAAGAATGGCTTCTCTAAAACAGCCACGAATAGATGTGTGCAAGACGAGAAAGAAGAAGGAGAGCAGTAACCCAGCTACCGCGGAAGAGGATTTGGCTATTAACCTATGGTGTACTCGGATTGGAAAGAAATCAATGACCGGAGATGGATAGAGTTTGAAAAGGGATTGATTTCGAAATCAAAGCGGCATTTTAGTGGAGCCAGATTGTTTTGGGCTGTACTGGCTCTGTTTTTTAATGTTAGACAGTACAACAACGTACATTGTGTCAAGCTTCAAATTCTAACTTATCTTATGAATTTAGATAAAAAAAAGTTGAAAATATTTGTTAAATCATATGGTGTGACCAGAGTTTCCAAAATTATAGTGTATTGTAGACAAATTCGACATTGTTGATGTGCTACGGACCAAGCTACCATTTCTCAATGTGTATCAGATAAATGGAGATGATAGTCTAGTAGATTTAAAATTTTAAGAGGGAAATCCTAAAGTACTAGTTAAGCAATTCGAATTCCGTTCTCCAAGACGTTTCCAAAGAATTTAGATGCAACCAGTCCTTGCACGACAAGGAGTCAATCCCAAAAGCGACAGCGCGGCCGTATCTGCTCGCCTGTCAATGATTTAGTGACGAAAATCTCGAGTTCATGCAAGCTTCCAACACAAACCGTTATTTGTACTGGAGTTTTATTGTATTAGCAGTTCATCCGTACAGTCGAATCATTAGCAGCCTAGAGATAGAACTAATCCATGAGGCTCCCACGAAGAAGAAAAAATAAAAAAATACTAACAATTCAGTAATCCATGACTAACGTTGAACCGCTCGACGAACCAGGCGGTCCACCGCTGCTCACTTTTCTGGTGGCGTCTCCCGGGATCAAGCCATCCCATCCGCCGTCCAATCGGATCTCTACGGCCGAAAAACTGTAACTCCTGGGACGAATTTTTTTTTAACGGACTCCTGGGACGAATTGCTTCCACTGACAAGCAGACCCAAAGAAATCCTGGGCCCAAAGGTCAGTGGCGCAGGACGGGGAGCGTCCGCTGGTTGGCTAGGCGACCGTTACACGACCACGGCGCCTTTCGAGGTGTTCCGATTCCGATCCCCACTAGCCGTTGGGCCTTCCCCTCCTTTCAAATTCTGACCCTCGCCTTCTCCCCACAATCTTCTCGCGACGATGATGCAGGGGAGGATGGCCGAAGAGAACCGGAGGCCGGTGGCGGCTGCTGGGAAGCCCCTTCCAAGCGTCCGAGGTTGGTGGGCGCGACGCCAAGGAGCCGATCGATCTTCTTCTCAGATGTTTTAACCGTCGCGGTTCTTGGTTCTGATCTCGCGTTGGGTGTTGCTGCTGCAGAGATGGGGAACCGGCGGGCGCTCCGGGACATCAACAACCTCGTCGGGGCTCACCGCTACCCCTGCGCCATCGCCAAGAAGCCCGTGCTGCAGTAATCTCCTCGCCAAGATCGAGTCTTTTCTACGGTTCTTGGCTCGGAATCTTGTGTAACTGTCGCCTTCCTTTCTTTTCTACAGGAAGATCGGCGGCGATGAGCAGAAGCCAGCGACCAGGTTCGTTCAGATGCCTTAACTATTGTGGCGCTTGCATCCTGATGTTTCTTGGAGGCTCTGTTTTGATCTGGAGTTTCTTCTGTGGTTCATCAGGATGTACGCCACCTCCTTGGCGAGCAAACAAGACCCTGAGAACCAGGCGATCGAAACTGATGCAGCACCTGGAGCTGAGCACCACAAGGAAGCTTCGATCGATGATGGCACCGTCGACGTGGATGTGGAGCTGTGCGAGACGATCGACGATACAGACATGGTACCTGCACTGTGGTGATTAGTTCTGTTTACGGGAAAGGATGGGTTTTGGGCATCTTTGTGACGCCTCCGTTTACTCTGTTACGATTACGATCGGTTTTGCAGGATGAACAGCACAAAGATAGCTCGAACGACGAAATGATGGACATTGACAAGGCTGACTCAAAAAATCCGCTTGCTGCAACAGAGTATGTGGAAGAGCTTTACAATTTCTACCGGGAAACTGAGGTAATCTCCTGACTCATGGTTTCAATAGATGAATATCTTGCTTCCTGTTAGTTCTCGAATTGACTGCTAAATTTTGCATGAGATAGATTGGGCAGGTTATGTCGTAACAGTGCGCTTAGATGTTGGAATTATCATTAATCCAAACCTGTAATCATTGCTCCAGTTGACACAGGAATCATTAGTGTGAGTTGGTTTGGAAATGCGTTCCTAATGTGAATTGGATTTATGTTTCCATAGGGATAGTGTGCTAATGTTCGAATGAACATCATTATAATCCTGTAATCAGTATCCAGTACCCCACTTAACACAAGAATCTTGGACTGCAATATGATTTAGTTTGCAAAAGGGTTATTAAGTCAGAGTAGCATGGATGGGAATCTCTTATGCCGTTCACGAAACTATCTTGAGTATTCTTTTTAGAAGAAAAAAATGATGCTTGCTTTTAGTTATTCTCCTATGATACATCTACCACCGCAACATATTGGAAATGCTATGATGTTTGTACTTAGCCATGTTCTGAGAATGCATTTTTGTGTTACACTTGAACTGCTGAAATTGGTTCTTCTATATCGTCATCACAGAAGAACAGATTGTAGTCTCCCGAATGAAATATGTAGCAATCATATAGAAATTCAAAGTGATGATATGGATCATGAAAACATTTTCAACAACTGATACTATTATAACAACAAGAGCTGTTTGAGATTGACAAATAATTACCAATGCCCCTATCGGCTATTTTTCTGTTGTTGCCAGTATCTTCATTGTCTTTTCGGTATTATATCAGTGTGATGCTTTTTACAGGAAGCGAGCTGTGTGAAACCTGACTACATGACAAGTCAGGAAGATATAAACAACAAGATGAGAGCCATTCTAATTGACTGGCTCATTGAGGTATATTATACACAAGATTTCTACATCGTAACTCGTGCTGATCTGAAATTGCATGGGGATTTAACATCTTTATTGCCCCCTTGACAGGTCCATTACAAATTTGAACTGATGGATGAAACACTTTTTCTTACCATGAACATCATAGATAGATTCCTAGAAAAACAGGTGGTTCCAAGGAAGAAGCTACAGCTGGTTGGGATAACAGCTATGCTTCTTGCTTGCAAATATGAAGAGGTCTCAGTTCCCGTTGTTGAGGATCTAGTGATCATTTCTGACCGGGCATATACCAAAGGGCAAATTCTCGAAATGGTACTCCGGTTGAACACTTAATCAAGCTCATTTTGCCTGCCTAATGTGTATTTGAACTGCAAAAATGCATGCGTCCTTTCTAATTTCCACCATCGTTTGCTATAAATCTGTCAATTATTTTGAATATCCTTGCATATCCATAACCTAGAATTTGCATATCCTTGGCCTTCTTTTACTCTACAGTTCATTACCTAGAGTTTATATTTGTACTAAGCGTTGAACTGTATATTCTGGTTGCGTAGGAAAAGTTGATTCTGAACACACTGCATTTCAATATGTCGGTACCGACAACATATGTGTTTATGAGAAGGTTCTTGAAGGCAGCAGATTCAGATAAACAGGTGAAGTATCACAACCTTCTGATCAATGTTTCAAGACTTGGACATTAAACCTCTCACTTGTTGTATGTCTAGACTGACACAATTTTCTACATGTCACAGCTACAGCTAGTCTCCTTTTTCATACTAGAACTCTGCCTAGTTGAATATCAAATGCTCAAGTACCGCCCTTCTCTGCTAGCTGCCGCCGCTGTTTATACTGCACAGTGTGCTCTGAATCGTTGCCAGCACTGGACAAGGATTTGTGAGCTACACAGCAGATACAGCAGCGACCAACTCCTGTAAGTTTGTGTTCAGTCACCTCTTGACTCCAGTTACCTCCTGGACACGATATATGTCCCCAAATTTTATGATGGTCCTTCTTCTGTTTTTTTTCCTCAGTGAGTGTTCCAGAATGATGGTAGATTTCCACCAGAAAGCCGGAAATGGCAAGCTCACCGGTGTCCACAGAAAATACACTACATTCAAGTTTGGGTGCGCAGCCAAAGTACAGCCTGCTCTGTTCCTGCTCGAGACAGAAGGGACAACATAGCTGTTTTTTTTTACAAATTATTGCACTTAAACAAGATTTAATTTTATCTACTCTGGAAACAAGGTGCAAGAAGATCGTGTTGATGTTTGATCAACGTGCAGCATATTTCCTTACATTGTGTTGATCATTTAGTGCTTGTGATCATTATCTTGTCAGTCAGTCATGCAGTTATACTGCGGCTAATAATGAATTGGCCATTTGAGGAGTGCCGTTGGAACCTTGTAAAAATCATGCTGCACATTCATATTTTGACTGGGTACATTCTTTTTACTCGAATTCTAGCTGCACGTTGGATCCTTTTAGGACAACATGAATGAAGTTACATTTTTTTTACATTCCACGGCTACCATTGTTTCATTTGGCTGGTGTTTATGGCTTGAGGACTATATTCTCGTACAAAAACATGGCTTGGTACTAACTGGTATCTGGTTTATGTTGTGCTTGCAAAAACTTATGAAACTGTAATACAAAAGCTTTCTTGCAGTCATAAAAACTTCTTGTTTCTGAAAAGCCTAGCAAAGAATCAATTCAGTGTTTCAATGTTGTAGATATATTATAACACTACACACTTCCTGGCCATACCATGTGCCCACGAAAATATTTTTGCCACAGTTCCATCATGCATTCAAATCATGTGAAATGCACTCGTACAAAAGGAAAGAGAACCTTGTTGTGGTGTTGCGCAGGTGCAGAGCTAAACAAAATTCAAGAACTGCAGCGTTAATTTAGAAACCAATGGGTTTTCTTTGAAGGGAAAATTTGGTACGGACCCAAGACACTGCAAAAGCTGATTTTAGTTGTACGACACTAAGAAATTATGGTATTTGTCTGCATGACACTATTGTTGGGAAGAAGACAACTATCAGCTTTTTTTTATCTCACTTTACAAAATACATTACAAAAAAATGTTTCGAGTTACAAAAAAATGTTTCGAGTTACAAAAAAATGCATGTTTTTTCAATTGTTTTGCCAAATTTTATCTCTTGAAATATGTCAAATATTTCAACTCAAATTTGGTTTCTGACCACTCCATGTCAATCCAAAAACTGTGATTTTTGGTTCATTTTGTGAAAATAAAATTCTACCAATGTATGTTCAAAATGGACTATCACACATCACATGGAAGTTTGAATAAATTCATGGAGAAGTGGATACCCTCTGGTCAAAAAGTTTCAAACAATTGGCCCATAAAATCCATGTGTAGATGTGTCCATGATATCCATCTCCACAAATTCTCATGGCCAAATTCATTTCTTTGCAGAGTTAAAAAAAAAAAGTGAAAACAGTGAGAAAAAATGACAAGATATTAAGGAGTCGCAAAAAAGACACAAAACAGCCTCCGACGCGGCAGCTTTAGCCTCCACCACTGTTGGCCCCCTCTCCTCTGGCCTCCGGCAAGTTGCCGGCGGCGGGAGGGAGTGGGGACCTGTCCCTCCAGTACTTTTAAGAAGATCGAGTCCTAAATTAGGATTGAGTCTTCTCCATGCCAAGTTACTTGGTAGTAGAGATTTGGTTCCTCATATTCCTCTCCAGTGACAGCGAGGAGGTAGGGTGGATTTGGTCTCTCTAGAGGTTCCAATGAAGTGATCGGGGTGACGACGTTCTCAATTTCATGACGACATGGAGAGGCTTATGAACGGCGACATCGAGGTAGGAATGATGCTATCGTCATGGAATAAAATTCTTTGGCTCTTTCTTCATTTTATCATGATTAGATCCGATCACAATGGAGGGCTAGTGAGAAGATCGAGATTAGTTTTTCTTCTTTTTCAGTGGCAGAAGGAAGAAAAAGGGAGATGCAAGAAAAAAGAAGACTATGCTCAATTTAGCCTACAAGAATGTTAGTGCCGTTCATTTGGCACCTATTCTCAGCCCGTTGCTAAGTGTTTGCTTGTGCAGTTATCTAGATGAATCTTTATACATGTTTGGATTGAGTATGCTGAGTGCTCTTGGTTGTAATGTCTTTGTTTTAACACGAGGATGTAATCAGCTACATAATAATATATTTTTTCTTTCGGCTAAAAGAAAAAATGATATTAAGATGACTGATATAGTTACAAACCAGAATTACATACCGTGACGGTTAACTGTGATGGTTCTTAGAGCAACTCCAGCAGTCTCCCAATAAATTGCCTCCCAATATCCTCTTTGGCGAGGCTCCTAATAGAATCTTCAAGATATTGGAAGGTGCAGGTCCGGCAGTCTCCCAATAACTCCCTCCTAATATCCTGACATGTGGGATCTCTTTTACTTCTTTCTCTCTTTCCTC
>LAPY01003230.1:53647-63826 GCA_000970635.1 Eragrostis tef | reverse complement strand
TGAATCGGTAGTACTTAAAACTTCTTTCGGTTCGGTGACTTCCCAACTTAACTAGGTGAGCAAGAACAACAAGGCAAAACAACACCTAGCAAGCAAGTCTACTACGAAAGAAAGACAACCTAACAAGAAATTCTACCGAAGAGAACAAGACATCCTAACAAGCAATACTAATTGCAAGATATCAAAGATAAGTGCGGAAACATAAATGCAAGTAAGTAAAAGAGATGGGATAGAGGGTGCTCATGATTTTTATCGTGGTCTCAGAAGGATGGCGCCTTCCCCTACTCCACGTTGAGTCACTTCTGTCGGAATCTCGACCCCTCCCTCCACTCGATGGCGATCCCTTCTTGAGCATTACTTCACCCTTCCCGCCGGCAACTCCGGATGCTCCTCCGAAGGTAAGGATCCGTACGTGATACGGTCCAAAAGGCACTCTCTTCTTAAAGCTTCTTTCGACCGGGAAGTTCAAAGACCGTATACAAAAACATGTAATGACTTCCACAGTCCTCTTGGCAAGCTCACTACCAACATCTAACCGGTCTAGACCGTGCCATAGACCAAGAGTAACAACCCAAACTGAATCTCTCAAGCTCACACTAGCCTAGAGACCTATGGATGCACACTTGTTACTCTCACAAAGCACTAGGATCACTCCAAATTCCTCTCAAGTGCTCTTCCTCCTTGCTCTTGGCTTCCTACTGGTAACCTCAACTGTTCCAACGGCCAAGAGACCCTCAAAGAGACAGGCAAACAGCTATTTATAGTCTCCAACTACGAAACTAGCCGTTTGCCCAAAAAACAGTCTGTCGACAGAGTCACCGTATCATACGGTGACCTTTTTTTCTTCAGCCTCAACTACTGCTTCCAGTGTTCCTCACTGAACCTTTAGTCACCGTATGATAGCACCGTATCATACGGTGACTCCTTTTCTTCCAAGCTTCGCCAACTGCCAAATCTTTGGAAATATTACGGTGCTCACCGTATCATACGGTGACTGAACACCAACACCTTATGGTGACTCAACCAGAAACTCTTCTTTTTCTGGATTTCCTCTTCCTGTAGTCACCGTACCATATGGTGACTACCACCGTATCATACGGTGATCATTCCTTCGACACTGCTGCAAAACCAAATCTCTAGATATGTTACGGTGACCACCGTATCATACGGTGACTCTGAACCCTCAGCTCTACGGTGACTCAGCCGAAAATCTACTGTTCGCAGTCTTCCTCTTCAACAGTCACCGTATCATACGGTGATTGCCACCGTACCATACGGTGATCATTTGCGAGATGAAAATTGATCTTCTCGTTGATCCCCTTCTTCAATTTGCTCCAAACTTGGCTCCTCATCTTCTCTTCTTCGACCCTAGCCCTCTGTGAGAGTCACTTGTGCATCCAAAGACCTCTACGACTAGTGTGCTCTAAGAGAAACAATTCGGACCCTCTTGATAGTCCGGTTTTTCTTATGGACTCAAGCTATCATCTAACCAAGCAACACATGCTTGACTCTAGATCGTCCTTAGCCTTGATCCTTGACTCCACAAGTAGAAGAATAAAATCAATTGAACGGATCCACCGCAACTCCATCAAGCTCATTGTCTCGAATACCGAGGCAACAAATCATCAAGATAAGCAAAAGAGAAATGTTAGCGTAAACCTCCATCATATGTGACTATAGGCAACAACCTACATGAAAATGTTAGTCACGCATAATATGATCACCCAATCACCAAAACATTCATACCATGGGGTTTCCATGCTCCAATGGTCATGAAGCTCACACTTGTAAAGCCATGACCAAAACTAGTTTTTTTTTCGAAAGGGAAATTTCATTGATATTAAAGCATATTACATCCCCTGATTACATAAGCCACCCAAACAACGCTAACATCATTGATGAGAGACAAGAAACCATAAAAAAGCCATAAATTCCATCATCTAGGATCACCATCCCAAACAGATATGCCACGAACGAGAACTCCGATCTGAAAGAACACGACCATCTCACCATCCACTACCGTCATCCGCACTCTGACGGAAGAAAATTGAAACCCAACTCTTTCGCAAAAGAGGGGTAGACAGACCTTTCACATATAAATATGATGAACTTTCCGTCATTGAGATCGTCGCCGAACCCGTCGTCGCCTTCATCAGATTCGTCATGGGGAAACACAAATCCAATTAACATCCAGAAGGATGTCAACGGAAACAATACTCTCACTAGCCCATAGCCATGGTCACGAAGAATCATGACAGAAGTACCTTATTCTCCATCGATGATGATGCCTTTGACTCATCACCACCACTGAGACATATAGTGGAGTAGTATTTATGTTGCCTATTATGGTATTTGTCCATCAGTTGTGCTGATCATGTAAAATTCTCTTGTAAAATGCCATCACACACCTAAAGGGTAAAATGGTCTTTTTCAATGTCACTCTCTCCTCAGGCGCAAAGATACACTATTATATTGCTTTTAGTGTGTTTTGGCGAAAAATTATATTTTTGTAACGACACTCAGCTTATTATGCAAAATTCAGAGTGAAACAACAAATGGGGACAAGTTTCAATATCCCATAAGAGCATTTTTAAGAGAGTCTCAAAAATCTCTCTTAAATCAAAATATTAGGAGTTAATTAAAAAACTATTTCCAACAGGACCCCAAAACCACTCTCAGTCTTTCATAGCCCCTAAACTTCTCTCATTTGTAGCTACAAACAGAAAAAGAATTAGGGCTCCCATCTCTTTTTTTTTTCTATGTAATTAATGTTTTTTGGCCCTAAATGCTGATGTGGCCTAATCAAAAGTGTTTTAATCCACTTTTAGAAGAGAACTGTTGGAGGAATAGAGAAAAATTGTCCTCTATATTTTTTTAGTTGCTCCAAAACAAATTTATATGAGCAATTTTATAGGAGTCTCGCTTAACGATTTGTTTTTTATTGAAATTTGCCACACTCGGTTACCATTCTTTGCCCCAAAAATTAGCAGGCCGAAAGACATCGCAAAAATGCATCTCGCCACGCCACCCTCCACAGTCCACACTGCCTTCCGCCGCCGTCTTTCTTCTCCATCTCCTTACATCCCAGGCTCGATTCCATGTCGAAGACGGCGGCGGCGACGACGCTGGACATCGCCGAGGTCCGCTTCTCAGACCTAATCCTCCCCTTGTCTCCGGGGGCACTGGATGATGACCGCCTCCACCGCGTGCTGGCCATCGTGAGCACCGAGCTCGGCCGAGGCGGGTCCGGGCTGCTGGCCATCGCAGACGTACCGCGCGCGGGCGCCCTCCGCCGTCGGCTTCTCCCCATGGCCCGGCGCCTTGCACTAATGGACCATCCCACCCGCACCCAACTCCTCAAGGTACCCGCTGTCTCTGAACCTTATACTGCCCCTTCACCCTGTGCTTTCCGTTTTTCCTTTTAAAAGAACAACTCTAGAAACCGCAATGCAGCTATGAGTTGATCTGTTTCCATTGGTAATTTCAGAAGCATGCTTTGGGCAGCGACGTGTCTCTGAAGAAGCTGGATCGTTCTGTCTCCTCATTCGCTAAGCTCCTAAGGCATTCAGGTAAACTACAGTTGCTCGAGTCATTGAACAGCACTGAAAGTATCAACGAGGGGCCTTTTCATCTGGAAATGGCACATGCCACTGATGAATCAGAGGGATCTAAGGGTGATGATGATATGGAGGATCTCGGTGAGCTTGTCGAGGAGCTGGGTGTCTACATGATGGAGCTTGGGATTTTGGTTGCACGAGCTTGCGACATTTTTATTGGGGGAGGTCAGTTAGAGAAGAGTATTTCTGATTTCGGGACTGCAAAGGCAAGGCTCATTCACTATCACTCTCAGTTTGATAACATTATTATCAAGGAGAGCAACACAAATAGAAAAGGCTCAGCAAATAAAGGGTCATCAAATCCTTGTCATTCATGGTCTCAAAGGAGTTCTGGGTCACCAGGCTCAGCTTGCGTCAAGTCAGAGGATGACGCCGCGGCAATGGCAAACATAGATAACGGCTCCAAGGATACCCCGGCTCAGGATCATGCTAGTGCAATTTCCCTGCTGAACCTTTGGCAGGAGTGGCACTATGACTATGGAATCTTTACTGTTTTAACAGCACCTTTGTTCTTGTGTGCCTCAATGGGAGAAGAATGCATGATCGGCCAGGAATGCCATCCTCCTGATGGGCACACTAACTTGCAGTTGTGCAATAGAAGGAAGCTATTCTCTGTTAGGTGCTCTCCGGACAGCTTCATTGTTCAGGTTGGAGAGGCAGCAGACATCTTATCTAGAGGAAAACTGAGATCTACACTTCATGCTGTGAGTAGGCCTTTGACTTTCACAGATATTAGTCGCGAGACGTTTGTAGTCTTCCTGCAGCCCTCGTGGGACCAAACTTTTACAATTTTGGGTTACTCAACTGATCCTGAAGATGGATCAAAAGATGACAAGGAGATGCCAATCAGGCATAATAGGTCAGAAGGGTCATGCCATGAAGATGTATTTATGCAAGAAATTCTGAAAAAGATTCCTCCTCTGTCCACAAGGCTAAAAGAAGGAATGACATTTGCAGATTTTTCTCGGCAGACAACAAAACAGTATTATGGTGGTGGTGGCATCCAGTAGAACAATGAACATTAGCATTGCAATGGTAAAATGCTAGTGGTTAAGGAACAAAAGGCTAACAGTTCTACAGTGATGATTAATGACTGTTAATGCTCTTTGATGGAAATAAATAGTCTGACCTTCCATGCATGCAAAGATAGTTCTCAATCCTCTGATCTGTCCCAACTACGAAGTGGAAATTTCTCTCTTATTTTCTGTCCACAACTTATATGATTGAGCACTAATGGGACTATGATTCAGGTTCCCCAAAGGAAATGTGTTTTCTTACATTTGGGTCGTATTTAATGTATTTCCCAATTTTAACTTTTATAATATGTAACTCTGTTGTGTTGATCCTTGGCGCCTGGTCATTGTGGAAACACAAAAATGCTGGGGTGTTTGAGGGCACCGCACCATCAGTCCAGGTGGTCATGAACAACCTGAAGCATGAAGCACGGCCTCAAGGATTTGGGGCTGCGTCGGTTGCTTGGGGAAGCCTAAGCACGAGTTGTATCAGGTCCTTCTTTTCTCTTGTGCGTTTCTTAGTTAGCTTTTTCAGTTGGTATGACCTTGACCCCTCTCGCCTTGGTCCCTGCTTGAGGGGTCCTTTTTCCCTATAATACAAAGATACACAACTCTCCTGCGTATTTGAGGAAAAAAAAATGTAACCCTGTTGAGCCCCCATATTTTCATAGACATGGTTTCATATACTGCACCGAGGTGTTTCTATAACTTAATTAACTTTGTAACCTAGTTGTTTAAATTCGTTGGAAGTATTTTCCACTTACGGCTGAATTTGATTGTTGGCACTGAAATTCTCAACAGTGTTTTTCCCTCCAAAAATACAAGAATTTAAAAACTTCTGATTTTTTTGTGTAATAGTATAAATACCTCAAATTTCTTCATGAAAAATAATGAATGTTTTACATGTTTCATGATGCCCGTAAGCATAAAATTATCACTTGAATATTGTTATAAATTAGTTATTTTGCAATAGTTCAATGCAACGGCGTAGTTATTTTATTTCTATTACTTGTAGCCCTTTGTAAATTCTAATAGTGATTCCAGGGATTTTGCTGCCAAATCCTTTGCAGTGAGCCTAACTTGATCTGCTTAATGATTTGTGAGCCTTGTGGGCCTTTGGCTCCCGAGGAATAGGTACATCTGTTGCTAAATCATACCCGTTACTCATCTTGTTTTGTATGTGCATTCGAGATGTTTTATCAACATAATGGATGTGTGCTCATTCTTAATTATATTATCTATTGCATCAGTTTTTATGGCTTTGAGCCCCTTGTTCAGCAGCTGATGAGTTATGAACAATTCGCCTGGTCGTTCCAGAGGAAGTGGTCAATCTGCTCCTAAATCATGTAAGTAATTCATTTGTCGTTTTATGTTTTTATTTGAGATATTATTTCAACACTATGTCTGCGCATTGATTCTTAATCTGACTATTGGTTTCATCTGTTTGTATGGCTTTAAGCCAGTTCTTATGCAATTTCTATGGGTTACAATTTTACTCGTTTCAAATGCATGTATGGATTAGTATTATGTCCTTCCCTGAAATGATTACATGGTATCACATGTAAATGTTGTTTTTTCTGCACCTGGCAACCATCAGTCTTTCAAGAATTGTGTTATTAATAAGAGATAAGAAGTCTCATTTATCACTTTATTGCAGTAAATACATCAGTTAGTTATTTACACAGTAGCACTATCTGTCATTACATGGGTCAGAGATCAGGATATATATGTTCAAGGGGCCAAATGCCTACCAACAATAAGCAGAAAATACATGTGCACAGAGCCTTCTAGAAGTTTATGCTTATAGTTTTTGTATTTATTACTCACTTGTGCGAAAAATTATTTTCTGTGATACAATATGTCAGGTTTCTTTTCTGCCAAGCATCCATTGCATGCTTGTTTGCTTTTCCCATCTGACAATTTTGGTGTTGGACCAAAGATGAAATGACCATTTTATTATATAATAATTCCTTTCAACCACGGGTTTTTTTATCATATCCAATCCAACAACAATAGACTGCTGCAGCACTATCTTCTCGTAACATCCAGCATTCAAAGAGTTAGTGTCATAACAACTCAATGTTGGGATAATGAGCTGGCTTAACTCACCATCATCTCTATGTGGCCTCAAGGAGTTCCCATGTAAATATCTTGGGTTGGCAGTTAATCGTGAAATCAAAACAATATTTCAGTGGCAAGGGCAAAAATTAGGAGCTGATTAGTGTAAAAAACAAAATTTTCTGTTGGACTTTTCCTTTTAACTTACGAAAGATTGTAAATTTTAGCATTCTGCAAAGATTGTTTGCCCCAAATCTTACCATTCTATCTTTCCATTGGAGCCTACCAAAGGTTAGTGTTTGGTGGTCATCATACCATAGCCTGCCACTTCTGACGCTGTAGCGATAGAACTTTGTTTATGACACTGAATTGGAGAATTAACATGCATGTTCTATGAAATGGCAAACATAGTTTTCCATTGGCAAATAGGGTATGAACCTAGATCTTATTGAATCAACTCGTGGTGTCTATTAATATTACTTTGATGCTATAAGAAAAAATTCCAGTCATGTAAACCTTTTTGCATAAGATGTCTATCTGATTCTCGCAGATTTAAGATACTAAGATTTGTACACATATCAATATACATTTATTTACATTGTTGATTCCTGCCGTACCAGAGGCTCAGTCATCTCAACTTTCCTTCAAAATTGAAACAAATGTAACATCATTGTTTGACCTACCATTGTTCACCTAATTTCACTTCTGTTTTCTATATTCACACACTTATCTGACGAGATATTGCTGTGCTGCAGCCGTATCACCCCGGTGGTGTAGGTACGGACGCCATCCTCCATGGATAATAATCCGAGTCCATATGTGGATCTAGTATGGTATGAAAATTGGCAGGAGGATTCTACAGGGAACTGTAGCACCTTGACTGTGCATGCCTTCTCCAGGTTTGGTGTGGCATGGAGCTGGGAAGGGAGGCCTATTGTGAAGTTGCCATACTCATCAGTCGTTGCAAATGCAGAGCTGGCCACTTGGTTGTGACCTTCAGATTCGCAGATTACTGCTACCTTCGCACCTGAGTCACAGAAACACACAGTTCATGAGCGAGAGGAAAAATTAACTACGATATGATTGAAAGGGTAGCTACTATGTTCTGGATTAAGTTAGAGATTGTTCAACTAGTGTTATCTGTGGGTATTTGTGTATTCAGTGGAGCATATAATATCAACTTGCTTTTCAGATATAGTTCCCGGTGTGAGCGTGGCCACTGTGATTTAAGACCTAATGTTGAGAGCTTGGTAATCTTATGCAAAATAATAATAAAAAAATCAAGGTTTTAGCTGCTGGCCGAACGGTCAAAATCTATCTAGAGCGGCTGTGTATCACAAAATTGACCAGGACCTACCTGTCACTATCATGTTCAAAGTATTTTGCAAATTGGCGTTTTTTCTTGACGTATTTATCACAAGTGTCCAATGAAAAGATATTTTTAGGCAAATGGAAAACATGATCTGGAAAAACATAAACGTCGTTTCGTGAAATTGGAGCACACGCACATCAGGAATCTTTCGCAAATGGGGAAACCATTAGCAAACTTGTACTGATGCCACGACCGTTGACGCAGACGGATGCAATTCAATTCAAGCTCACCATGCTTGTGCAGCAGGTGAGCGATGACACATGGAGGTGCTAGTGATCACGCCTCAACATCTAAAGCGGCTTTTAAAATCTCTTTTGATCCGTGCTGATGGCACCGGAAAAAGTGAGTGCCTCCGGACCAAACAAACAGCACTGCCATTGTTCGCATCCAATCAGACGGTGGCCGCTGGCTAGATAGCCCGGCTTGACCAGGCAAAGCAGAGAATTAGGCGAGCTAACCGTGTTCATGACAAAGAAAAAGCAGGTCGGATAACGTTGGCCGCTGGCTAGATAGGCCGGCTTGACCAGGCAAAGCAGAGAATTAGGCGAGCTAACCGTGTTCATGACAAAGAAAAAGCAGGTCGGATAACGTTGACTAGCAGGAATATTAGTTGGGAAGCCTGCGAACCACAAACCTTATTCCTCATCAGTGTTGATATCAAAGTATATCAAAGTTTTTTCTCTCTTTTGATTCGTGCTTTTGATCCGTGCTGATGGCACCGGATGAGAAAAAACTGCCTACTTTACATGTTTTTGTTTCTTTAAAGAGTCTGTAATAATAAGCCAGTCACAGTATTCTACAGCCTTCCCTCAATCGCGATCCGTCAACTGTTCTTCTCTTTGATCGGTACCCAAACTTTGTAGCTACACTTACGACGGCGGTAATATAATAATAACAAGAGAAAAACAAGAAGCGTTCTATTGTCTCGGCAAGGCAACATCGGTGGCATCGAAATGTCTTAGGCACGTACGACAACAGATTTGGACCAGTCACGTACGTGCCGTCCTGGTTCATTACGGACCGTGGCTGGAAAAAGTTGGGAGGAGCTTCCTTTCGGGCATCTATCCAACGAGAGGTTCCATTGATTGGACATCTGGACCACATACTTGAACGATGAATCACCTTCGCATCGAAACGCAAGTCTCCATGGTACGAACTCCGTCGCCTTCCTCGCGACCCCACTGGAGATCTTCCGCGGCGTACCTTCCTCCCAACGGCCGCCCCGCTCTACCGATTCCATCCGTGCACACAAGGCGGCAAACCAGGCCAGAGCCCTCATCAACAGCAACCCCGCACCGCACCAGAGGTGGTTGCAACGTCTCCTCTTGTAATCTTGATTAGACAGAGAGGAGATCACTCCGCTGTCTGCTTGTCTTGCTTTGCTTCTTCGCTTTCGATTCCTTCCAATTTATTCAATCGATCTACCGTCTACGTTTACGAGGCAACATCCTCCGCGGAAGCGACTGTTCATCCCTAAGAAATCAAAGTTTTTCTCTCTCGTTTTATGGCGAGGTTTTGTTGCTGCGTGCTCCCTCCATTCATTTTTGTCCAGCGTCGACAAAAAATAAACAGAGGGAGTAGACGTTAGCACCATCATTTGTTTGTAGTATATTATTTTATCGTTAGAACAATCTGGTGGCCGGACAGCTACAAGTCGATTGATCAGGTAGTATTATTCTCTGGCATGCCTGTTTTCTATGGACAATTTGGGTTGTGCTGTACCAGAATTTGCAAGCCCAGTGATATGCTAGCTAGGCTTGGTGCTACAGTAAAACTGTACGTGTTTGCATATGCAACAGCAAAAGGATAAACAACTACTGTACAGCGAAGGACTGAATGAAACAGAGTAACTAATTTATAAGCGATCCTAATCCTACCAAAGAAGCTGAAGCAAGGGAACTGATCGCACGGAATCAATCTAATCCCATCTGGGGTTCCGAAGCACAAGAACACGATGAACTGGATTGGATAGAGCACATAAAAAGGCCAGTAATCAGTTACCTGGAAGCTCGAAGGTGAGGAGGTCGGAGCCGGGGCGAAGGCAGAGCTCGCAGGTGACCTGTCCGGACACGGTCACTGACGACACCGGCTCCTCGCCGTACCCGGCAATGCGCGCTAG
>LAPY01003230.1:29496-41503 GCA_000970635.1 Eragrostis tef | reverse complement strand
CTGGGCGCGGCGGAGGGGGTCAGCTACCTCGCCGTGGCGGCCCTGGTGGGGTGGTCGCTCACCACCAAGGCGCGCACGGGGTCGGGCCTCCCGGCGGGCCCATACGGCCTCCTTGGCGCCGCCGAGGGCGTTGCCTACCTCACCATTGCGGCCATTGCCCTTGTCTTTGGGCTGCAGTTCTTCCAGCAGGGGTCGATCCCTGGGCCATTGCCATCGGAGCAGTGCTTTGGCTGACGCCGCGCCATTGTGCTTGTGGTTGGGAGTGGTGGGATATATACGGCAACCGTATGTATTCAACTTCTCGTACATTGTTTTAATTTGCGTGTCCGACTGTGAGTCTAGTGTGGTAATGGAGCCTTGCATGTTTCTTCCACTCGGTTACTTGTCTGGTCTCTGGAGGCACACAGAAAACTCAAACTCAAGAGCTCTGTGAAACTGACTAGTCTGCGCGTATCCAAAACAAACTTACTGTATCAAACAACCGAACAGTCAACCTCTAATACTACCTCCAATCGGAAATTGATGTCGTTTCCGACAACAAAGTTGTACGGGCCGTAGCTCAAAATAAGTGTCGGGACAGCAACATTTGGGGAACCGCAGGAGTATCCGAGAAAGTCTTTACCAGCATTTACTAAGCACTCAGACTCACTATGGCTTGTCTATCACTCTCGGTCTCATAGTCCATCCCACGACGTAGACTCTTTTAGTTCTCCACAAGTTACTTGGTGTATTATGGCACAGTCATTTGGAAGGTTTTTTTTAAGGTTACTATTTGGAAGAATATGTATTTTGAGGAAGAACAGCATGAACAATGTGAGAAATATCTGAAATTTCACCTCATGTTAAAACAAATTCGAACTAAAGAAGTCTAAAAAAAAATGAACTAAAGAACTACGACAAGCCATACATGAGTGCCTTAAAAAGATACCTCAGTTGCTCCGAATGAGGATGAATAATCCATATGTACTAGGATATCCCCATGGACGCCTAACAATAGGCAGGAACTGAAGAATGAGAAGAATAAAGTACCTCTCTGAATAGCTACTTTTCTTACTTATGTTTCTGATCAATAGAAAAGAGTTGCAGTCCTCAAGTTCAAGGCCCAGCTCATGGTGCTTTCCATTGTTTCCTGTCTTTATACTAAAATGTAACTACATTTTAGAATATCAGGAAGTGCATGCTCAGCTGCGAAGAAAACACCATGGTCCTTGTGCAGTCCCTATCCTGGAAGAACAAAGAAAAGAGAGCCAAGAGCATCATAGCAGTCATTAGTCATCATGTAAAACAACAGCCACAATAAAGCGCATGACACAGAAGGCCAAAGTACAACGGGTTAAAGAATCTCTACATCTACCAACGAATAAAGATAAATGATTTCAAAGGGTTTTTTTTTCTCCCTATGAGCGTTTGTTACACCATGGTATCCTTCAGAAAATACCACAAATCATACCATGCTTATTTGTTACACACTCTCTTGAATGCGTTTGTTGATCCGCAACCTGTGCAGTTGTACCGTTGTTACCAAGTCCATGTTGCTGCCACACAAAGGGTTTTTATCCTTTCTATTGTTGCTCAGTTTGAATACAATGGTATCGTTTAGTTCGACACAGTAAATGTACGAATAGCAAAAATCAATGTGACTTTGACAAGATACTAAATCTTATATTTGCCACATTATGGAAAAGTGAAAATGACTTACATGATTATTTGCCACATTAGCCAAGGTTTACCAAAATTTGGAACTAATAACCTTGGGATTGGTTACATTAGCCTGAGTCCAAGTTCAAATTGAACATAATCCAACTTCATAAAAATGCACGTAATGAGGCGGGTTTTATATTGAATTTGAAAACGATAAACAAAAAATTTAAAACTAATGGTCTAACATTCTGAAAGTTTGAAAAAAAACTAAAGAATTAATAAAATCCACTCAAACTTCATTCAAACTCATAATCCTTTATGGGCTAAACATGGAACCACAATGCAACGGTGCCAGGTATGGTACATACCACAACATGTTGAATCAAAATAAATCTGATGCTTGGACTGATATCTATTGTCCAGCTAATAAGGCATATGGCTGGATCATACTGGCCCAGCCCGTGGAGAGGCTAGGAGCAAATAGCATGGTAAGCCAGTGACAGGCGACTCTTCCGATTTTGAGTAGATGGCAACTACAAATTTCAAGTACTGTTGCATAAAGTCCATAGTGGGATCATGTGAACTGTTGTCTTATTTGTGATTTCTGAACTGTTGTACTTGTCAATTTATTATTTTTATTGTCGATGTTGCAAAGATGCGATCTTAGTAAGGCAAAAGACTATGTAAACTCCTATTATAGCTCAGACATAATATTGTCTTCTGGAAATAAAATGTATAGATATATCAGGTTTTCTAAAAAAATGGATTATTGCCGTATCCGTATCTGCCAGATACGGATAAATGAATATGTAGAGCCGTGTAGAATATGCAAGATGTATCACACTTGTGCTCAATGGAATATTTTCTTTGGCTCAATGTTTTGAGTGCACTCGTTGACTGCAATGAGATACTCCTCAGTCTCATCACCGTTTCTTGCCCTATTGTGCAATTCCTGTAGGCATTGTCAAGAGGCAAGACTCACTTGGTTCCCTTATTAATCACCATTCCAACTCACTTTGTCAATATTTTGCGATGGGGATCACTTGCTATTTGATTTTATTCCCATCTCGCCAACTAAGTTTTAAAATGTCATTCAAGGTAAAAAGAATAGTAAGACATTTAATACCATTGTTGGAAGTGGGCACTCATTATTCAAGAAAAAGATTCAAATCTTGTATCACAAAACAATAGATATTGTAGAGCCATATCACACTTGCGCTCAATGGAAAATTTTCTTTGGCTCGATGTTTTGAGTGCACTTGTTGACTGCAATGAGATAGTCTCATCGTCACCGTTTTTTGCCCTA
The DNA here is from genome assembly GCA_000970635.1 of Eragrostis tef. Taxonomy (NCBI): domain Eukaryota; kingdom Viridiplantae; phylum Streptophyta; class Magnoliopsida; order Poales; family Poaceae; genus Eragrostis; species Eragrostis tef. The sequence continues at coordinate 38,556 of LAPY01003230.1, read as the reverse complement.
TTGTGCAATCCCTGTAGGCATTGTCAAGAGGCAAGACTCACTTGGTTCCCTTATTAATCACCATTCCAACTCACTTTGTCAATATTTTGCGATGGGGATCACTTGCTATTTGATTTTATTCCCATCTCGCCAACTAAGTTTTAAAATGTCATTCAAGGTAAAAAGAATAGTAAGACATTTAATACCATTGTTGGAAGTGGGCACTCATTATTCAAGAAAAAGATTCAAATCTTGTATCACAAAACAATGTCACACATTGGATGACTATGGAAGAATAATGTGTTTCTTAATTTTCATCTCGTTTGCACTAAGACTCATGTTAAAATGTCAGGTGGTTTGCACTAAATGTAAAAAAAGGTTTCTTTGGCTGCTGCAATAAGTTGAAGGGTACTTTCAGTTTTAAAATTCATGAAAAACAAATAGACTTAAGACCGTGTTAGCTATACGACAGTACCTCCAAAATCCTGCAAACATCCGGAGGCTCATGTAGACCGCCAAAGCAATCCATATCCCAACAAAACCACCATAACTTGCAAGAGTCATTATAAAAATGATACTCACAATAGCAACCAAGACCTGAGGATGCACAATTCAATAAAACCCATAAGGATAATGTTAGAAGAAATATAGGACAACTAGAATGATATAAGGTTCTTCACTTGCCATTGAGTAGGCAGCATATCCAAAATCAGATGCTCCATAATTGATACCGTCAAAAACAAATGCCAACGCGTTGATTGGTTGAGTGAAACAGATGAACTGAGCAGATACAAAGATAAGTAACATTTTAGTTAACAAAACTTGAGGTAATATTAATTCTTACAGCCAGGAACTATGCTTTTCATGCTATCAACACGAAGAAAATTATGGACACCTAACTACAGCATATCAAGACTGAACATTGCCTTACAAAAAGCTTACAGGTATTCCTATGTTGATAAGTTGCAGCACATCCATGTCATCTGTGAATATCCTGGATCCTATGCATAAACCAACGCCAAGAAGCATGCTCAGGAGAAGTCCCAAGACCAATGCCAACTGCAAAATATGACATGCTAATCTAAGGCAACGGAAGAAGATCAACAAGTACGAAGAGAAAAAAAACATACCTGCAAAATACGAGAAGCTGTGGCAATGGCCTTTTGATGGTCCTTACGAGCAAATGCACTTGCAAGTATGGCCTGCCAAATAAACCAAAACACGAGATTTAGGTTGCATCATTCATAGGTGATATCGTAACACCAGAACGCTTATATTTTTGAGTCGTTGAAGAATATCACGTTATTTCATCTCGTGGTCAACATTTCAAACTACACTAGCAGTAATACTAACCGAAGTTTAATATAAACATATTAAAAGCAACAAAACTTCTGTGAACCAACAAAGTAAATCAATCATTGATCAATTAAAGGAATTGGAGTTGCATAACCTGTCCAGCAAAGGCTAATCCATCAGCAAGAAGTGAAGAAGCCAGCCAAATCTGCAAGCAGATCTGAAATGCTGCCATTGGAGTTGAACCTAGTCGTGCAGCCATTGATGCAGATAGTGTCACACAACATGTTGCGGCAATAACTCTTGCGAGTAACAGAAAACCTGAAATGTTAAAAAAGAATAACTTACTATAAAAAACAGTATTTATGTACAAGTACAACAATGGAAATTAGCATGAAATCCATCCTCAGAATAATGACTTTAAGCTCCAAGAATGTTAAACGCAGCATCATATGTCAAAAGTACATAAAATAATATCAGATGTAAAAATGGGTCTGACAAATAATTTTAGTGGTGGCCAGAAAATGACAACTGTACGGTATATTCAGTGGTTGAGGACAATATGTCTTAAGTTGGAATCAACTGTATAAGAAATAATTTACCAACCATTTTTTAGGAACCGACCAAACTGCAAATGTTTCAAGCTGGGAGGCAACAAATCAACATGTAGCCTTAATCTCCATAGGAGTATGGATGCAATGAAATATCTGCACAATGTTCCAGCATACACTATCACAAAAGATAAATAGAACACAAGAACTACATACTTTTGCAATCGAATGAACACAAAAAGTATTACGCACTGTGATATAACATGAGAAATAGCCGCTCCCCTGACACCATATTTGAAAAGAAACATAAATATTGGGTCCAGAACAATATTAGTTGCATCTCCGGCCACTGGTCATCACAAAAGAAACATGAATTACAGAAACATATTCATAAAAGATTGACACAAATCACAAAAGAAACTTTATTGATTCCCCTGTTTAGATTTTTCAGTTTCTCTTTGCTTCCACTTATTTTTTGGGTGCAGCATCAGATGCTGGAAATGTGGGCATAGTATTGGATATAATACAGTTTCATAACATGATAATCAAAGGAAAAAGAAGATTTCGGATAGCCTCTCATGGGAATTTTTATCTAGTGGCTTGGCATCTTTAAAAGCAATGAAATAGTTATATATTTGAAGGCCTGAGTTTTTATGCTTGGTGGAAAGGTTTTTTTTTTCTCTCAAATACGCAGGAGAGCTGTGTATCATTGCATTAAGAGAGAAAAACGGTCCCTTACAAACTTCACCGTCTCACTCCGGACCGAGCTATGAGGGGTTGTGCTACATAGATGGTGTACTAACTATAAAAACTAGAAAAGTTAAGGCCTGACCCAAACTTCCACTAAAACACCACACACTAGGAGAGTGCTACCAGGTACCGAGGGCTCGAAGTCCACGAGCACCTGCGAGGCACCAAAGATGAACCTCTTCCTTGAACATATGGACCAGAGAATGGATGTTCGGGTTGCTATGCTCGAATACCCCTGCATTGCGGTGTTTCCAGAGCATCCATGCACCCAAAACGACCACTGAGTTGAAACCTTTCCTCTTTTCTTTTGGGGTTCGCTTACTAGACTTTTGTGAAGAGTCTTAAATCTACTGTGCTCCCTCGGATTCAAGCTGGATCTTAAATCTCTAATTATAACTTGGCTTCCTGCTCTAGTTTCGTTTTTACAGTTTCTCCCTGTCTTTCCTTTTGTGAAGAGTCTTGGATGGTTTCTCTTTCCTTACCTTTTATTTTTATTCTGTGCCCCCTTGGCCTTACACAGTTTACCTTTTGTTTTACACAAAACTAAAATACGTTCTACTATCAATTATTACATGGAACACTGAAGGCATTAAATCAAAATTGTAGGTTTCTGAAATATACATGAAAAGATTGTTCCTAGAGGCTTCACAGAAAGTTTTAGAGTAACTGCTCAAATTGAGTATTTTAGAGTTAGAAAGAGAATTTTAGCTGTAGGACATTCCAAATTCGTGATTTTGTTTTATCTAGGATGATGAAAAAACTGATACAAACCTACTGTCCATCAGCAAATCTTGAAAAAAAATTGATCTTTGTTGCAGGACGCTATATATTGTCCAGCAGCAAATATCCATGATCTCAGGGTCCTAGAGCTAAAGATCTGACTTTAAGGATGTTTTCGGAGTGGAATACGTCCACCATGTTCTACGAAGGATGCTAGTGGTTCAATTAACCTCTAGATATTTCAATACCACACGTGAGGACCTATGTGGGGCTTACTGACATCACCAAGGCACAATAAATTTCTTTTCAATGTATCTTCTTTCTTGATCTCCATATATGTTAGTATGCTTTCTCCACTCTCTACCAGCATTTCCGACTGCCTTCCTTTTGCTAAGCCGATCCAGATCCATGTGCCGCCCACACCACAATTACTAGGCCAACCATGTGCATTTCACTGGCCACGTGCTGCTGCCCGCATCTCTCTCCCCCACCAAACAGACATACAACAAAATCAAGAGGACACTGGAGACTCCTTTTTATCAATTTTTCAACACGTTCTTGTTGTATGCACACGTCGTCATGAAAGAAGACATCACCCATGTAATGAAACCAATGATATGGCTTAAGTTGCTTCATAGAGAGCATCTCCAAATGAAATATGCCAAATTAAATTTCAACGCTTAAACAAGCATTCATGCAATTCATTGCCAGGGCATGTAGAGTGGACCTTTTTTCTTAGAATTAATTTTGCCAAGTATCTCAGGTTTACTATAGATGCAATGAAGCCATACCAGTTGCAAATAAAGGAGTCCTTGTATCCTTAAGTCCACGAAAGACTCCTTGCATTGCCAGGGATAACAGAACAGCTGGAGCGCCAAGAGATCTGAGTACCAAGTACTGTACTGCGGGCTTTAACATGGTTGAGTCCTAGAGGAAAATAGTAGGTCAACTCAAAGATAATTTCTGATGGATAAATAGTGAACATTAATTCCCTAACATGTCCACAACTAAAAATTCTCTCCATCCTTGACGCAATTTTTCTCTACTGCAAACAATTAAGACGAAACCGATTTACATGAACAAGTATGTTCCCTAAATTCTCTTGCATTTTGATATAGTATTACATTACAGATACTTCTCGTTCCACAAGTAAAATGTGTAAGCTAGGGGCTCTAAATCAACAAATCATTACAAGTTTATTCTGTTTGTTCGTTTTCAGAAAGTTAAAAAAACAAACGAGAGATCCTTATTTATATTTGTGCTGAATAGTTACCATCATCAATAGGGCGGAGGCATAAAGAATAGTTACCGTCATTACACCCATGTAGCCTAATATAGGTTTTGCTGAGAGAACAAGTAGTAGAGTTTGAAGGAGACCGAGTGCCCCACCAAGTAATAGTGCTGTGGACACTGACGGAATATGTTTCCTCTTGTGCTCACTATTGAGCTCACATGAGTCAAGTTCAAAAGAAGATTTACTCGTTGTGGCACTAGCTGCTAGTAAATTGTAATTTGTCAGAAAAACATACGAAATGCTGATTTTTTTGATGTTTGACAAATGAGGATAACCTTCAGGAGAGATCAGTTTCTCCATTTCGTTATCTGAAACTTTGTATTCATTGTTTTCATTTATGTTATCCTTATCTCTTTCTTTGGCCATAGCATCTTCCTCAGCAACAAATGATGTTGTGACACTGACAAGGGGGAATATTGCAATTCTTGAGACCTGATTAAAGACAGCAATTGATATGCCGACGGCTGCAAGTTCTACCGGACCTGTTTGTCAGAAAAGAGAAGGTATTTGCAATCAAATTACCTATGTAAAGATAATTAAAAGAATAAGAAAATGGCCCTGTAGTTCTCGCAAAACATTAAGCCTGGCAAAAATTTTAAGCAAAAGTCTAAATGAAAAGGCATGATGGATTTTGTTTGACTGGTGTCCAACAGCTTCCACATGCATGATGGCGTGAGCAACCAGAGCGATAGTGTGGCACTGAAATGGCAAAGGGAGCCAGAGATTCACATCACACAAGTCAAGGCGTGCTGGTTTGCCGATTGGGTCAGAAAACAGTCGTGCCATGCAGTCCGATGCATATCTTATGTTTCTGACAATCTGCTATTCAGGGATGGAGGGAGAGCTTTTCCAGAACCTACCAGTTAGTCCTAAAAAACTCCACTATGGGGGTTAAGCTGTCCCACGGCATTTTGTTAAGAAGAAGACCTTCTCACAGGTCGAGCAAACCTTCTGAACCCCTCTCCCCACCCTTACACTGGGAGCAGCACATCGTATGAAAAGCGGTGAGTCTCTTAACCATGTGCTTTGAGATTTGGAGAGGCGAGGGGATTTTTTTAACCCAGAACCGCAAAATTCGTCTCCACTAAGGGAGCTGGGAGGTGCCACTCGGGAGTCTTAACCAGTATGCCAAGACCCCTAAGGCACTGGTTAGTCCAAAGACAATGCACAAGGAAATCCAGTAACAAAAATCAATACTGAAAGTAAGTATGACACTAAGATTTATATGGATCATGGCCATTCTAACAAAGCTTCCATGAGAAGAATAAATCGAGTTAATTATTTTTTGATCCAGTCATATGAAGCAATATCAAGTTGAGGCTACAACTAGTCCTGCCAGCCATTGTGGTTTAAGCATATGCATCAATCACATATTACCGCAAGGGCATCACTCTAGGAAATCAATTTGAAAAATAAAATAAAATAAAATAAGGGAGGTTTATGCAAAGGAAGTGTTGATTATTGTTGGGTTATTGAAAGGAGGTTTATTATCAACACTTGCGGACGACGATACCATACTGCATAATTATTGTTGGCTTATTGAAAGGACTATTTTTTTTTCTCTCCAAGAGACTGTCGCCTGCTTCATGATACTTTTTGATGATTTGAAAGGCCCTTGATTTCTTAGCTGAAAACACCACCCTCTTAAAACGGTGCATCAAAATGAGTGGGAGCTGTAGCCTGAGACATGAATTAAGGAATAATTCAGCTGCAAAGGACCTAAATACAACTCTATATGGGTAGCTCAACTCCGTGCGGCAAAATATTATTGGTACATTATCAAAAACTTATTAGTTCAGAAAGATGCAAACTCACTGCAAACTCACTGTAGAGAATCCCACTTTCATAATATTCACTGCACAATCAGAATTCTTGACAAATCACTAATATATTTTTGTGGGTTAGTACGATGTTCCTGTAGATTTGGTTTGAGAAGTCTACTGTTTACGGGGAGCATAAGCTGCTGGTTCCTGGACCTTTTTATTTTGTACTCTGTTATAATGAAATGGCAGAACACTTGCCATTTTCCCCTAAAAAAGAAGTCCGTACTATTTACGAAGCAAGAGGCTTAAGTGTTAGCATGATTTTAGTGATGCATTTGATTTGTTATAACAAGTCCCAGAATTTTATCACTACATCCAATCCGCATGATCAATCTGACATCCAAGCTTCTTGCACGTCATCTAAAGGGAATTACAAATGTTGCGGATTTTCTGTGGCACTAAACAAGGAGGTGAAGCAAAGGGAGCGCCGGAGTAGTTCATGACGGTCAGGCATAGTTGCTGGCAAGATTCAGACAGATGAGGAGTCTTGCGAGATTAGAAAAAAGGAGAAATCCGATTAAGCCAATCAAGTTAAACATGGTATCCAGCATGGTCCGTCTCCACTAACAAAAATACTCATGTTATTTTACAGTCAATATACTTGGTTTGTGTTGATTCTAGTCCAGGCAGGTGAAGTTACCCACGCGAAGGGTCAATGATATATGTATGGTTCACTGAATATTTTTGCATAGGTAAGCTACGAACCCAACAGTAGCAAGTTGGTAACCATTTTTTTTTTCGCGGTCAGCGAGTTCAGTTCACAGTATTGGAAACGTTAATACCACCTTGATCCAGTGCAAGCACCAAACACAGGCTAACGACAAGCCGACAACTGAGGTCAAAACCTCTTCACTTACGAGTTAATCACAAAAATACAGCTGCAACTACCAAATAAATTAAAGGGGAATGATGCATGTACTTAAAATCGTTTGGAACCAATAAAAGGTCGTTATTTTACTTCTAGTAAATTTCTCTTTACCTCCTAAAACTATACTTGTAATAGAGCAATGGGCAAGCGAGAATTGAAGCTAATAACAAGTCCAATAGGAAGATGCACAAATTTGACTCGGAAAAGGGGCAATTTGGAAATTGGAATGTTCAACGAAGTCCAACCTCAGTTTTTTAATTTCTTTTCAGGGGTTTACCTAGAACAGGTTAGGACGGGGCGGAAACTTTGGCATGAAGATAAGACGGAAAAAAAAAGGCAAAAAAAAAAGGGAAAGCCAAGAGCTAACCAATATGGCCAATGAAGGCGGTGTCTACGAGCGATGCGACAGGATCGGCCATGAGCGCGAGGGCGCCGGGCCAGGCTATCCCCATGATCTCCTGCCCGAGCTCGTCCCATCTGAATGCCAACCTGCAAGCCAAAGGGCGAGAAGGAGGGAGAGAAAAGAATATGAAACGAGAAATGACTTGGTGAAGGAAAAAACAAAGGAAGGAAAGCAAGCGGCCGGGCTGCAAGCTCATCAATAGACCCACCTCGCGTCCCGGAAGAAGACCCTAAGCGGGTGGTGCCCACCCCCATCCATGGCGTCGTCCTCGCGGAAGCATGTAGAGCCTATATATGCATCACAGATGGAGAGCCGAGCAGTTCCGTCCAGAAAACAGCAAATAGAATCCAATCTGCGTCGGGGATGGTGGATGAGGGCATATGTGCGTTTTTATGCTCTATGGAATGAGTTGGGAAGCGCCGGGCTCAGTTGGCGCCTGCGTTGCGTTCTTGCGTGTGGTGGTGGGACGGTGTTGGGGTGTGGGCAGGCACGAACGCAGCCTGGTCGGCTTGGGCTGTGCTGTTCTCTGCGCTATTCTTGTGTGGGCTCCGACGGTCTCGAAGCCAGGGTTCCTCGATTCGGCCTAACCCACACCCACACAGACCACACGTGAAATATTGATCACAACAAAAGCATTTTTATTGTTCTCAAAAAAAACAAAAGCATTTTTATTAAGACTTTGCAAGTTTGCTCCTGTTTTTATAAAATCGAAGATTCAAGTTGCACATGTTTCACCAAGCCGTGTAATAAATGGTGAGGTGATAAGTTTGCCTTAGCTCAACTGGCACTTATTATCTTAGTAATTTTCTGGTTTCCTCTGTTTTCACATAATGTGTCAACTGGTTTTTTTACATGAATTTGACTGAATTTTTGAATCTATTTTGAAAGCACGTGAGTCCTCGCACAGGAAGTAGAGCTCGACGGCTCAGGTGTCGTCGCTCGAAGCTGCGTTCTTCGGAGTTGCTTGCATGGTCGACAATCATGATGCCTTTCGTATGTAGCTCAATCGCGTCCACACGGTGTCGTAGGTGTGCTCTCTCCTCGTTCGTCCTCACACTGATCCAGGATGTGGAGCGCGACATGTCATAATAGAGAGAGGGGTCGGTGGGCACCTTGCAAGCCCACGTGTTTTGCTGCACAACTCACCGAGTTGCATGTACTCACCCAATCGTGCCCCACTCGTTCCTCCAATACATTGCCCTCGCGCTCACCATACTCACCATACTCCATCGACGACACCCAAACCCACCTCTCACATGCAAGATGTTAGGAAAATAAACCACGCCGTGTTCGGCATGGCGTGCGTAGGTGTTCGTGTGTGTACCGTGCGTGATGGCGTGCGTGCACTGGAGTCTGTAATGCGTATGTGCGCGTGTGTC